>VRYO01002772.1:83776572-83812499 GCA_009812075.1 Sialia sialis
CAATAATAATAATAGTAATAATAATAGTAATGTCCTTTGCTTTCTCTACTTTCCTTTTTTTTACTCCATTGTTCATGAGAGGTCTTCTGAGGGTGCTTCAAGACCATCCCCACTGACTTCCTGCCTTTTGAAAGAAAAGTGGATAAATCACTCTAGCCCCAGAAAAACCTATGGAGGAAACAATTTTCTTTACCTTTCCCAGAAAATTAATGTGCAGACTGCACCAGGAATGGATAGTGCGAGAAGCTGCCATTATCTTGGTATTTGAGCTTACTATAGATATGGGGTCAAATATAATCTTTCCCACTTCTCTTGACTGTTACTATTGGATCCATAACTAAAAAGGGGTTAAGCCATAATAGCTGCCTTCCCATCTGGCACTTACAGAACAAGCTAAGCAGAAGCAGGATCTGACTTGTTTCAAGACTTGAAGTGCAAGAAATTCATTGTATACCATTGTAATGGGAAATTTTAAAAATAGATAGAGATCAAAAGATACAGCTTATGGCACATTGAAATACTCAAGAAGTATTGAAAAGCAAAAAAGGGAAATAGAAGTCAAAGAGAAAGGAAATTTAGGGTCAGGCTGTAGCTTACACTGAGAATTAAGGTGATTGATTTTATATCGTTTGCAAGTGCTCATGTTTGAAACCTGAATTAAGTCTTGAGGTGAGGAGTTTTCATCGACTTTCCTCTCATCTGATGAGGCTGCCCAGCATCCAACACACCCAGAGCTCAGCTCCCTCACTCATGACTGATGGCAGTGCACTGGAAGAAAGGTACAAACCAGCAGAGACAAAGGACTTTTGTGCGGAGAAAAGAAAGAGACCAAATGTGATTCTCTGACAGATTGTCTAAATCTGACCATATCTCTAATTTCTCAGCAGCCCTGGCAAGAGGAGCAGCATCAGAGTCTGAACGGAGGATATTGCCCAGTGTCCTGTGAAAAGCTCTGCCTGTGCCACCCACAGTCCTGCTGAAAAACCAGCTCTGAAATGCAATCACTCATCCTGCCAAAAGCATCCTCTCCCCTGCAGTAGTCCAAGCCTTCATTCTCTCTCCCCTTGTCATTAAGCAAACATCACAAACCATTCAGCACTTTCTATTGTTGCCAGAAGAGCATTTCTGCTACTGACTTACACAGTAGAGGAGGTACAAGTAGCCACATGTTCATCAGACACCTCAATTTACACTCCTTCTGAAACCAGCACGTACCTGAGAGCTCATTGGTTTCTAAAACAAATTACACATGACTTATGACTTATATCAAAACTGAAGCAAAGCTCAGCAGGACTTACCAATTCTCAGTAAGGACTAAATAGCATGGTGAGGGATTTCTAATGCCTGTTTAAAAGGTTTTTTAAAAATATGCATATGGAATACCTTTAGCTAGAACATTTCATCATGAGTATCTTAAGACAGACTGCGGTTGTCAAAATGAAAGGACAAAGAATATCTTTGTGACTTTTATTATTTTGTGATAAATTTGTCACTGACACACAGAGTATCATATCTATCTTATCTTACTTTTATTTCAGGGCACATTGTACCATATAGGAGCTGAATTCCACATTCTTTGTGCTCCTTCAAGTATCAAGACAATTTTTTTCTGCTGCTCTGGGGTACAAACAATTTTCCATACCTTCAAATAAAAATGGGAAAAAAAAAAAAAAACAGCTGAAAGAGGAAAAAAGCTATCTCATGGTCTTTGTGTATGTATTGCAAAGAAGAATCTGCAATTTTGATTCAAGTTGCTGTTAGAATCAGATGCAACTGGAAGTAAAGTTTGTAGCTCTTCCAAATATTACCTAATGTGCATTAGCCCTGGAAAAAAAACATCTACCTGAAAATATCAGTAAGAAAAAAAAGTAATAGGACACATATACTTAAAATCAATGTCTCTGCAGACACATCCACTCCCCACTGTCTGCACTTTGGCTTGGCAAGTCTTTATTTCCCTCAGTGTTAGGCTTACCTTTAGACTCTTCAAACACTGGAGGAGATGGCTGAAAATATAAATTCCTGCCTGTTGGAGATGTTCTAACCAGACTCAGTCACAGGGAGAAAGGATATCTCTTCTAATGAGCCTTATCTCTATTCCAGCATCCAATGATTGCTCTCCCAAATACTGTGGTTTTTCCTTCAACTATATCCTGAGTGCTGCTAGTCCAGGCACAACCCATTTGGTATAATGCAGATTAACATTTAAGGTTAATTTTAGGGTTAGACCAGTATCTGGCAAGTGTCATTCTAAGATGGGGAAAAAAAATTTCATCTAGCATCTATTTCTGACCCAGATTTATTTTTTAAGCCCACTTTCTACAGGCAGCCATGGAACTCAAGGTAGGAGGATGTATGCATGCATTTCTGAAATTAAAGACTGTGGTTTTGTTCATAGAAGAACCTGTAGGAAATTGCTACAGTTCATTGGGGCCAGAGGGAGAAAATTCTTCACTTGTTCCAGGATTGTGTAACCAATTCACATGGACCAGGCAATTACACATCACAGATTTTAGCTGCTCTAAACCTCCCAAAACCAAAAGAAATCTTTTCATTGACTTCAGTTGTTTTGTATCCAGTTCATACTCTACAGTGCAATCTGTATTTCCCACTCAGATCAATAAAACACAAAGCAAAATATTCACTATGTCGTGCAATCCATCCTGTTCCAGCTCTGTAGCAGACAAATGAGATGTCCTTTATTGAAGCTCACAATGAATAAATGAGACTTTCTGCAAGTTTTATATGTTCATCAATGTTCATTACTTCTCAATTGATTTTCTAAGTTCTGAGATATTCTTCTACCTGCATTTAATATATGCCCTTACTTTGGTTTTTTTGACTGCAATTGAAAGTCTCCTGGCTCTGATTCCAGGCTGAAAGTTCTCTATTTTTTTATGACTACAAGATGAAATAGTACTAATTGCATCCTTCACTAAGGAAGAGTGGACACCTTGTAACTCATTAACATTTAATAGGCAAATGAATGAGCTTACTGAACAGAATATCTCTACCAGCAAAAAAAATTAAATTAGTATTACAGAATATTCACAGAAAACAAAAATTGAATCCACCCATAGCGTTGAATTTGAGAAATCCTTTTTTATTAATCTTGTGAATTGAATTAGGGAACAAAAATGGTGGCACTATGAGTCACACAGATAATATAAATTATCTTAAAATTTCAAAGCCACACATTCAGGATGGCTGACTTGCATTTTTCAGATCAAAAGTCACAAGAATTATTAACTAACTATTTTGAAATATAAGCTACAGTAATTTCACAATTATAAGCCGCACCTGATTATAAGCCGCACATCCAAGTAGCTGGGTAGACCACAGGATTTGTCCATATATAAGCTGCACCCAAATATAAGCTGCACTTTTTCTTTTTTTTATTTTAAGCGAGGATGCATGTGTGACAAAGCAACGAGTTAGTAACAGAATCATGCCAGTGCAGGGTTTGGTGTCAGGTGCTCAAGTTGCAAACAGTTTTCATAGACCAGCCAAGCCTTTAAAGGCAGCCCCAGGCACCCTCCCTGGCCAGCTCTCACTTCTGGGTTGGCATTTCTCTGGGATTTGTCCATAAATAAGCTGCACCTGATGATTAGCTGCACTACTGGGGTAGGCTGGATTCTTCAATGAAAAAGGTGCGGCTTATAATCGTGAAATTACTGTAGTTTCCGCATTTTCATCCACTGTCCAGTTTGGTGAGGCCACAGATGCAATAGCATATCAGTAAGGAAAATGACAGGTTTCCATACAAAGAGAACCTTTGGGGAGAGCATCTAGTGGCCTGCTGGGTCAGGCTGGATCAGAATATCTGATTCTTGTTTCAGACTCTCTGATTTTTGCTTTTTTAACATTCTCCAGAGCTTCTGTTTTACCTGCCCTGGGAAACAGACGTTATCTGTGACTTGCAACAGCAGCAGGATGGAATGTGAGGAGGTGGTGTAAGGTGTCTGCAGTGGTGCAGGGACAGGACCCTTCCCCAGTGCAGCTGGGGACAGCTCTGCCCTGCCCCTTGCTGCTGCCCACCCTTCCTGACCCACTGCTAGATGCTCAGAGCTGAGAACACACTTCCCAACCACTCCACTGTGCAGTGCATCACTGAAATAATTCAAATTTACCATGCAGTCCTGGAAAAATACTGTGTTAGAACAACAGAGGCTGTGGACATGGCATGGTAGGAAGAACAAGAAGCCAAAGGAAAATATGGCGTTACAACCTTGAAAACAAAATCTGCCTCAAGATATCAGGAAAGACCAGAGAACCATTTTCTATATTCTCTCTTTTAGCTTGAAAGGAATTTTTACCTCCAGAAGGTAACTATTTAATACAAAATAAATGCCAATAAAGGTGGCTAAAACACTTTTTGGAGCAGCCATTCCTCACATAAGTCACCCTTTTCTCTTGGACCAGCACTGCCCTACTTAGAGAACAAATCTCACTCCCATCTTAATTATAAATTTGACTGGAAACTCTACAGTATAGAGGGACTGAAAATTTTCAAAGGCTCTCCTTTGGTGTTGGTTCAATTCTAGCACAACAGAGTCTTGGTCTCAGATGTAATGCCTAGTTATGATGAATATACCAGTAACTAAAAAAAAAATATTAATTTCAGTAATAATAGTACCCTTATTCTGATTGACCTCAATCCAAGAATACAAGTCCCAAAGATACCAGAGGAAAATTTAAACACTTTTTTTTAACAGTGCTGTTTTTTGTCCTGAAAATAGACTCTCACAGATACTATAAATACATTCATAATGGTCAACAAGGAGCACTGCTCTGTGAATCATTTTAGCTATGTTGCTGACTCCTAAAAGTGAAAGCAATTTAATTTTCATTTTACTTCATTTTGCTTGGAAAGATTTTTCAACATAGGAAAACAAAAAGAAAAACCCCAACCCCTTTTTTTCTGTTTTGTTTTCTTTTTTTTTTTTTAAAAAAAAAAAGCACTGCTGTTTCAGGTTTTGCTGGCAAATAGTGCTGAACTCATTCAGTCTGTTTGCCAGAGTTAAGGTCACTGCAGCTTTAGTTTTACAAAGAACACCATTTCTCTGTTTCTCTGTTAATCTTGGCCTGAAAAGACCACACAGTACCCTTCCCAACTGAACAGTTTAGCCTTTGTTCCTTTGTTTGGGTTATACCATTAATCTGCCAGGTCGATAGAAAAACGTGTGATCTGCTGCTCTACCAGATGATTGACAGGCAATTAGCAGCTTCTAGAGAACCCTGCTTTGAATTCCCCAGATTTGTGACTGTGTTGGGAGGCAGAAGCTGCTGATCTGACTTTTTTGTAAACTTTTGCTGCAGCACTAAAAATGGGATGTTTGAAAGAACTATTGTAACTATTCTCAGGAGCTTCAGCTGCATGAGACCCACAAAACTGAACCAGAGGTGTGAAAAGCTTAACTGTAAGCATATAATTAAGCTGTATCCATTCAGATTTCTCAGAAAAATAAGATTTGCAAAGCAGCATTAATTCTTTGCCCAAAGAGCAAGTAAAATTCCTCATTAAAACCCAAATCTGAGAAAACATTGTTCTCCAATTGCCACTTTGTGGAAAAGGTGTGTAGCCCATGAACAATGAAACTTTTACGCTTGCTAGCTGTTTGTGAAGTTCTCATTTTTGTTCTTCCTGTTGCTAATTTCTAATTAAGATGATCGCCTACTTATGTTCTGCTAAGCTCTGCTAAAACCCAACAGTGTGAACAACATTCTAGAATGGCATTTCTATACTCTTCACTGATATATATTCTGATTTTTGTAAGTTTATACATTTGATAGCATGTAGATGTGTTCAATGATGTTCCATTTCTCTCTATGTCTAAGACATGAGAGTTACAGTAATTTCACATTATAAGCCACACTTGATTATAAACCACACCTCCCGGTAGCTGGGTAGACCACAGGATTTGTCCATATATAAGCCACACCCAAATATAAGCCACTTTTTTTTTTTTTTTTTTTTTTTTTTTTAGGGAGGATCCATGTGTAACAAAGTAACAAATTAGTAACAGAATCGCTGCCAGCTGGGATTTGGTGTCAGGTGCTCAAGTTGCAAACAGTTTTCATAGACCAGCCAAGCCTTTAAAGGCAGCCCTAGGCACCCTCCCTGGCTGGCTCTCACTTCCAGGTTGGCATTTTGCTGGGATTTGTCCATAAATAAGCCGCACCTGATGATTAGTCACACTATTGGGGTAGGTTGGATTCTTCAATGAAAAGGGTGTGGCTTATAATTCTGAAATTACTGTACATATCCTTCTCTGCCAACATTGTAAAATATTTTATTTCCTCTGAAGATTTTTCATGGGTATAAAGCTTCATCAAGTGAAGTGTGGGAGTGTAGGTCTTTTCTTACAGATACATGTGCCCCTGAGAATTGCCCAGTGGCAACGGAATCATTTTTAATGGGGCTTGGGCTAGGTCACCCACCATCAGAAGAGCTGGTTACACCTTTACCAATTCACATTTAATGTGCACAAATCTTCACTGACTGAAGCAGGGAGAAGTCTTGACAATCTGTGAGAGCTGCTGGCCAAAGCCGTCCAGGAGCAGCAGTGCTGGATCACAGCCTCCTCTCACCTGGAGCGTCCCACAGACATACACAGGGCTGCAAATTACTGCAGGGAGAGTGAGAATCTGGGAGAAAATTGGAATGGCTCCCTCCCAAATCCCCTTCCCAATTCTGCTGCAAAGACTGCTTTTGTACAGATACAAAGAGCCAAACACTTGGGGGTTTAGCTCTTTAGTCCATGAGAGTCAAGAATCAGAAGCTGCAAAGAGCATCAAATCCACTTTGCCAGGATGAAGGCAGGAGTTGAGGGAAGTTTGGATTTGTGTCTTCAGTTCCCAAGAGAAATGGCATTTTAAACCTGAGGGCTAAACCACCATGATGTCACACTGCTACAGCATTAAAAACAGCCATAAAAATAAGCTGTGCTAGAATTACAAGATGTTTGGAAAGGAGTATAATGGCACTGCACTTCTGTCAGGTATGGGCTGTTTTCAAACAAATGGAGCACAATCTGTTCAGACTCAGGCTTCTTGGAATATCTTTGCCTGCTCCTTTTGCCAGCGACATGATATTTTATGTTAAAATGCCCACGTGTTAAAAGATTCAGAAAAACTCAGCACTGTTTCCTTTAATCCAGCATCTGCAGAGCTTTTCAGATGTTCCACAGTGAAAATCATTTCCTCCAGCTAGAATTTTCTACTTCATTACATGAATCCCTTTTGGCTTTCCCTCAAGCAAATTTTATTGATGTAATAATATAAGTTGTTTCCAATTAGGCCTCGGAAATTAGATATTCTAAACATTTCCATTAGAAATTCTTGATATTAGTTTAACAACTACTTTGTCATACAGCTTTGCAGCAAGGATACTTACTTCAAAAGATAACCAGGACAAATCCTGAAATAAATTCTTCTTTTCTTGTAGCATCAAGGGAAGAAATGGGAACAGACAGAAATAAAGTGTGTGTGTTTAGGGGAGGCCTTTTTTTCTCAGCTGCTATTAATTTCACTTTTTTTTCAGACATTTTTATTACAGAGCTATCTGCTGATACAGCTGAAATTAGTTCCCCCACACTCCTGTTATGCCAAGATAAGTATAATGTTCAGCCTTGCCCTCCTATTCTCTTAACTTCCAAGTGGCTCAAATGTTTCAGCTTTCTTTTTCTGATTGATGTGAAAAAGAGATAAGTAGTAGAAAGGGAATAAAGAAACCAAAACCTAAAACGGATGTACCAGCCAAGAAATTATTTTTGAAGAGATGAAGTTTCACAACCTGAATACATTTGAGTATTTCAAATAATTCCAATATTATTAAATTTCCTGAGGAAAAAATTTGACTTGCTCTCAATGAAAATGCTTTAAGAAAATGGCTCTGACTCTGCCTCCTGTGACACCAAGCTGAAGACAAAGGTATTTTAAGCCCACAGCAACTCTGAGTCAGAAAGTACTCCTCATATTGAGGAGGGCATTTATGAATCCATTCGTCATTGTTACATACCAGAGCTTGTCTGCCACTGCAGAAATTCTTTTGTGCCTCGGTACTGTTACAATTTATCTCAGTTACAGCAGGTTTCATAGTCACCGAGATGCTGTCTGCATCTAATCTTGATCTGTGGGATCTTCATCTGTGGCAGGACTGAGGAGCATCCCAGATCCCTCCATGTCCTGCGCAGCACCAGTGTCACAGCACATGTCCCCTCAGGACAGGGTTTTATCTGCGGTGCAGAGTGCACAGAGATGCTCAGAGGGACCACAGTGACCAAAGGCACCTACAAGGGCAAAGGCACCACAGGAATCTCACATTCAGTGGGAATGCACTGAGAGCTTGAGCTCACAAAAGCATCCAAAGCTGCTTTGCCATCCAGCTCCTCTCAGGGGATTGAAACGAAGATCTTTTTGTGTGTCTGTCACCCTTGAGGCACAGCTCTACAGGCAGCAAGGTCACTCACTTCTCTCAGGTGTCTCTCACCTTGACCTGAGACAGTGGGCTCTCTGTTTAACACTCTCTTGTGCTCCCTCTGTTCATTGTACCCTGAATTCCAAAACCTTACCCATGCCTGGCTTGCTGCAGGGAAGCGCAGTCTCCTGTCAGTAGAGGACTGGATCCCTTCCAGAGTGCAGAAGGTAGAAACACAACTTCTCTCCCTGCTGCCCTATTTTACATACCTTTAGTATATATTATATACCACAAAGTAACCACAATCAGGTACCCCAAACAGTTCAGCTGCCTGTCCCAATAGTCTCACTCCAAGTGTTTTAAGTTATCACTATTCAGGAGCTTTGACACAGAAGTTCTGATTTATTACCTCCCTTATCAATGGAGAGAGGGAGGAGGCTGCAAGACCTTGTGCCAACATGTAGGAACACAAATGACCTAAAATTTGGGCATTAAAACAAGATCAAACCCTTTGGTAATGTACCCCCTAAAGCTACGACTACAAGAATTTTAATGCAGATTTCAAGAAATACACCTTCCATTACCCTGACTTGATCCCTCAATCCCAGTGGATTCATAGTTCCACATGAACATCCTCTCTCAATGCATTCTAAGAGAAAACAAAGCTTCAGACACCTCCCATAATTGCTCACCCTCACTATGCTTGTCCCCATGCTTGTTCCTTTCCTGTGAATTGATTTCCACTCTATGCATCCCATCCTTGTGCCTGTACTCACTCAGCATTGTCTGCTGAAGCCAAGAAGGCTTCTGCCTCCCATTCTCCTCTTGGTTTCTGCTGGAAGCCTCAGGTTGCTGCCCACCCAGCTGGGGGGGTATCCAGTGATGCAGTGGATGTATTACCCAATAGCAGAAAAAGCACAGTACCATACCTTTAGAGCTTTAAACATGCTTTTCGTTTTTGGAACACCACATTTCAGATTCAAAGCATCTATTTTTTTCATAAAGAAGAGTAACACGGCTTTCAGAATTACAATAGACAAAAGTATTACAGTAAATTCAAAATTATAAGCTGCACCTGATTATAAGCCGCACATCCAAGTAGCTGGGTAGACCACAGGATTTGTCCATATATAAGCCGCACCCAAATATAAGCTGCACTTTTTCTTTTTTTTTTTTAAGCGAGGATGCATGTGTGACAAAGCGAGTTAGTAACAGAATCGCGCCAGCGCGGGGTTTGGTGTCAGGTGCTCAAGTTGCAAACAGTTTTCATAGACCAGCCAAGCCTTTAAAGGCAGCCCCAGGCACCTTCCCCGGCCAGCTCTCACTTCTGGGTTGGCATTTCGCTGGAATTTGTCCATAAATAAGCCACACCTGATGATTAGCCGCAGTACTGGGGTAGGCTGGATTCTTCAATGAAAAGGTGCGGCTTATGATTGTGAAATTACTGTAGTTATTGGAAATTCAAAAAAGAAACCTGTATATAATGAATAAGTTCCCTCCCTGGAGCAAGGTGGTCAGTACAGATTCCCATTTAAACACACAGCCTTGTTATTTACATTTGAAGCATTTGGTTTTCTGATGTTACAATACTTGCATTTTTATAAAGGCAGTGTGGGCTCTGTGACACCTAGAAATGCACCCTGTGCTACTGCTTTGTGGCCAGGTGAGATACAAGAACCTGCCAATGATCTCCCCCCATCTCTCCCTTTCTCCCCCTGTGAATTTGGTAAGACTCTTTAGCATGGAATTAACTGAATAGCAGGAATATTCATTAGCCTAAGGAGCCTGTTCCTTCTCAGGAAACCATGCTACCTGAGCTGCATACATCTACTCAGAGCAAAACAGGCACATTTTCTTAGTGTAACAATTTTTTTTATTTTAATTACTTTTTCACATAAAACTTTATGTAAGCTACAAAAATCGTGAAATGCAGAAATGGTATTAAAAATGCAAACTTAAAATTTTAGATTAAAAAAAATCAGTCTTTCCCTGCTAACAATGACCATTTAAAACGAACCATATTTTGATGGATTCATTTCATAAACATACCACACACTTCTCAAAAATAAATAAAGAACAACATCAGAAAAACCAATACTATCAACAACATGAAGCATTTAGTCATCTTTTTTTCTTTCCTTTGAAAGACATAAATGAAAATTCTAGGCACAGTTTTAGGCATTATAGAGGACACAGAGGCAATAGGTTAGTGTGCACTGCGCTGTACAAAAATACAGTCTGAATAAATTACATTGCTAGCCATAAGATTAGACTTCACTTACCAGTCAGTTCATTGCATGTTTAATAATATACAGTTACATGCTAATCCATATATATCATTTATATTTCAAACACATAGGTCTCTCTATATTTGCTTTTAAAATTTACAAAAGCTAGACGAAGTTGTGCAAGAAGTCCAGAAGAGGTGCTGGGTATTTGTCAGCACCGGACGGTATACTTGAAGCTTAAAAAATACAAATAATTAGCCCTGCTTGCAAGTTTGCAATATATATATATATATATATATATATTTATTTATTCATATATATTTGGGGAAAAAATGTATTTTTTGTGGGAGAGAATCATTGTGCCAGTGAGATAAAGTCAAACAACTGAAATAATGGTGACATGACACAAGCACAGCATACAAAATTATTAATTTGTCGTACGTACACTCAGGACACAAACTTGCATCTTTTTTGTGGCTTAAAAAAACCCCAAGAATCAGCATGAATTTCGATTTACCTTTAGTTCCATTCTGAGAAACAGGATGCTTGCCAAAATTTGCAATGGTAAAGAGGAAAAAAAAGACACTGCAGTAGCAACCTAAGCTAAAGGCAGGTACCTAAATCCACATACTAGATGCCCAAACACCAAGGTCCTGAGGAGTCTGAGGTGGGTCCTAAAGGGCTGCATCACCTTCAAGAGGTAACACAGATGCTGGGACAGAAAATGAGATCTCTGACCCAACTGTGAATCAAGAACCTTGTCTTTAGGCATTCACATTTGTAAATTGTTTTGCCTGAACAGCTTTCACATTAACAGCCAGTGACTTGCAGAGCACACACCATTCGTTTGCATTTGCCTTAGGCCTGGCAGCTGCTTTTGCTCAAACTCTATGCAAAAAAACCAATTTGATAAATTAGAGGCTACGATATGGGTTCAGCATTGTACCTTCTTGTCAGCACAAAGTGCCACACAATGCCAGCCCCAAAACACTACCTTAGAAATGGACAGACATCTTCTCACAGTGGGCTTCTCTGCACTAATCTAATTCCCATGCCAAACTACAATGTTCTCCATGCTGCTAAATAAAAGCAGAACTACACAGCTGTTCAGAAAGATACTGAGTTAAGTATATACTGAATATCCACCTTAAGCCAGTCCCAGGAAATAAAGCACAGTTACAAATGCTCTCTTGGTGCCTGTGAAATAACTGGATACGAGTTTTCCTCCCATCCTTTTTGCTCTCCAGGCATTGCAGTCCCTTCCAAGCCAAGCTGCCATTTTGCTCCATCTAAACTAATTAATCACCGCTGGTTCTGCAAAAGCTGCCGACTTGCAATATTCTGCCACAGTAGTAAAGACTGAACTCCAGAGAGTCCCAAGTTTTATACACCATCTCCACAAGCCAGCAGTGCTTGCACAGTGGTCCCCTGCTCATGGCAGGCCCTCACACCCTGCAGATGGTGGCCCAGCAGTAACACAAGAGTTGCCGTCTCAGCACCCAGTGATTCAGGAGCCTTTTCCCTGGAACCAGCAAAACCATTTGTGTAGAAGTGGATGTGCAACCCCAGCGTATCTGCTTGTGCAGAGGTCCACATAGAATATATTTTAATTTTCTCCATTAAAAAAAATAGTTGTTTCTAAAGATTAAAATTGTATAAAAATATGCTTACAATTGAAAATATCCAAATAAGCAAATTGTAAACAAAAATAAAAGTGACGCAGATTAAATTCATGTGAAGGTTCTCCCTATTTTATCTTGGGTTTAATTTCATGAGTACAGTCTCTGGATGTTTTAAGTGGGAAATGTACTAAGCAAGGAGTAATCAGATGTACATAATCATCAAAAAGTCCATTAGAAACTCATCTTTTAAAAACAAGAGATTACCTCCTGAAGAGCTAATGTTTTAATGTGGACATGATTGGGTCTCAGCTATATTCTTGATGAACAGGGACACTCACAGCCTAACCAGATTTTTAAAAAATGGCAGTTTTTTAATTTGCAACACCCTTAGAAAAGAATTTTTAGCAAGTATATTACATATGGAATTGCAAGAAGTTATTTTTGCCCAATTCTACCTCAACTTTATGTGAATGTTTAAGCATTTCCCGTAACACAGAGTCTGTACAAGGGCATATACAGAAGACAAACCATTGTGTGTTTATTTTGTAACACCAATCAAAATTGGGGCACCAATCCAAGACTTCCAAGAATGTGTACAAAGTTAGTATTTTACCCATATTTTAACCACTGCATCACAGCTCATATTACAATTTTAAGATGAATCATTTTTCTCTCTCTGCATATATATTTGCATTATATATATTCATTTATAATAGCAAATGCCTTTCAAAAATATAACTGAACTTGTTCCATATGCATTTTTTTTCATCACAATGTTTGCAAGTTAAATTGGTACTCAGGACAACTGCAATTCATTCATACATTTTAGATGTCTCAGGGACAGAACAGGTCTTTTTCTATTCCCCTTTATCTTCACCCCTCCAGCAAAACACTGAGAGCTGAGACAACTTCCAACTACACAGTCAGAAGCACATGTCTCTGGGTTTGGACTTCCTTCAACAATCTGCTACAGCTGGCACGGTGATGTCGATTACTAATTCATGAAATCCTGTGTGGGTTGGTGGCTTGTTTGGGTTTTTCTTTTTTTTTAATTATTCTCCCAGCAGACTGTTGAATGCAGATATTAGACAAGTCATTAACCAGTTACATTCACTGCCCTCAACACAGTCCCTTGCAACTAATTCCTTAAGAGCGCCTTTGAGCAAGTAACAAGGGGCCAACTCAGCCTATTGTACAAGATGCCATTGCCTGCTTATCAGACATCTGAATCCTCTATGATACAGGGAAACTTCTAAATGGAGCCCATACCAGCTGCTCCCCTGAAGGCAATAGCAGATGCTGGCATTGCATTCTCATTCCAACTAGTTTTCTCACAATGATCGCTGTCACGTAGATCCTTTTGCTTGTTGTCAGGAAAAATGAAGTTTATGTATCAGCAGCTTGCAGCATCTGCCTATGTAACATCAGCAATCCTAGTGTTTGCAGTTCTTCTAAATGGTTGTAAAAGCTGGTTACAGTGTTCACACCCAAAAGGCAAAGGCTATTTTATCAACAGAGCAGATTGTTTGGTGCTCCACAAGTGTTCTAAAAAAACTGTGAGCTAGAAAAGATGGGGTAATCCTTTTTTTTTTAAATTATTTTCCTTTTCATTAAATGATTCTAGTAATAATCTTCATAGTTCTTAGGGTTTAGGCAATAGAGAATGGCACCCCCAAATGAAAATATAGTTGCACCCCATGCCAGGCCATAGCCCCAGTTGAATTCATGGTATATTTTCAAGCTGACTGTTTCGATGAACTTGATTGGGTAAAGGACTAAGCTGCAGACCTGGAGAACAACTGAAAGAGAAAAAAAAATACAAACATCAGAAGAAGTCTTATTTTAGTTCCCTAAATCAAAGAAAATTATCAAATAACTGAAATTCACATTTAAAATGCTTTTGGTGATTTTTTAGCTTGTAAGTGCTGCTCTTTTTAAATCACCTTCATTTCATTCACAGAGAACAGAGCAGCTCTTTCATACTCCCTCGCTGATGAACAAACATTATTGCTGCAATATAATGAGGATCCTTCAAATGTCCACAATATGAACAGTGAGAGTAGTATTTCCCAGATTCTTTTTAGTCTCTCCCTTGTATTTCAGTTTGCAGTCATTACTCCTTCCATAACAGCAAAACTTGTTCTATTGCCATTATAAATAACTCAAAATGAGAAGCGAGAATACATATTAGGAAATGTAGCTGGGAATCAAATAATTTACTTAGCCTAGAAATAATTCATTGTCACAGGTGATATATACTTGTGCTCAGTAGAGATTCAGTGAATCACATATTTCACATGCATTACTGTGTTCTGTAATCAGAATTAATGACATTCTCGCACAGAATACCAAGGAATATATAAAATTTGATCAGCCACTAAACTTCAAACCAGCAAATGAATTTAGAGGGTGGGTCTGAAATTCTGTGTTATGAAAGAAGATAATAAAATAGACCAAATTCTAAGACATTCAAAAGCTTCAAAATCATTGCTTGCTAGAGCACTGTCTCAGAGACCCACAGACACATTGGCCAATTCACTCCCACATGCACCCTTGTCCAACTGGCCCCTTTCATTAGCCCAGGAGACAAGTGCTCACCTGTCCTGAGGACAGGGCTGGTATAGGGAGATCATGCCCCATCTTCATCAGAACCTCAGTGATAAAACTCTATAAACTCACTGGAAATTTCAGCTCAGCCCACCTCAGCTGACAGAATAGTCTTTGGACCCTTCTTGAGACTGACAATCTGAATAATGTTTGCATAGTGGATTGCTTTCTGATGAGGATATTAAAATCCACAGGACTTTTTTAAATTCTACAGTTATTGCAGTGTTACTTAGTTTATTCCATTTGAATATAGTTTTTTTGTCTGTCAGCTCACGAAATACGCACAACATTCGAGAAATTCTGGCAGGATACACTGTGAGAAGCACCTACTCTTATGAAAAGATTATGCATTCCAGTTCTGTATAATGAGAGCATCTTTACATCCAAAGGCACCTCAACATATGCTCAGCTTTCAGGAACATCTTTAAGACCATTCAAGGTCAGATAGGATTTCTTAAAATGGAAATAGATGAGTTTTTCTGCACTGGGGATGCAGCATCTCTGCTGAGTCAATGCAGAAACTGCTCCATGTGTGTCTGTGTCAAGTGCAAACCAAGCAAGTCTCCACCTTCCCCAGTGTAACATATGAAGTATGCTTAATTTCAATCTACAGATTGGTCTTGTCAAAACACAACCAAAAAAAAAAGTGATTCTCTTGGAAGAGGAACATGTTGCTAGAGCAGCAACACACACAAGAGCGTTTTTTTTTTTGACATTTCCACAGTGAGGGTTCCAGCTTTTTCTACTATTGGTCCAGATACACTATTGTAGAACTCAAAAGAAGTGCTGGCAGCAAGTGGCTGCTGGGAACAGCCACCCTACACAGCACTGTCATCACTTTGCACTAATTTTGCCTTCTGCCATTGTTTTTCCCTGCAGAGCAGGAAGGGAGCTGTGTAAGCTAGAAACAGCAGTCAGTGAAGTTATGAGAAATGACCACCATGACCCCAAGAGATGTTGAAAGGAATGCCTGCAACTACTGATCTGTTTCTAATGAATTTAAAGGAACTCCATGGCATGCTGACCTGCTTAAGGGAAGTGTTTGCTATCTTTCTTCAGAAGTCTTTTCCTGTAGAAAAAACAGGCTGCAAAGGAAATCTTTTAAAATCTGCTACTCAAATGCTGTTCAGAAAAGACTAATTATCTCAAACTTGATTGTTTGCTTCACATGTAGACACATTCTTATGAAACAATATGATGTATGGGAGCAGGAATAGTTTTAGTCCATGCACATGAAATATAAGCAATTATACATATTCATCGTATTAAACATGCAAAAATTGTAACAAATGCTTTAAAAGTAGGAAAATACAATTTCAGTCTTTTTTTTCTTTGTTCAAATGTTTTACTATAAGTTTTGAGGCAATAAAACCCCACATACGATGTGGGTTTCTACTTGATCTGTAATTGAAAATGCTGGTGCTGGCTTGTAGGTTCTGTACTTCTGTTCTTTTCCTTCTGCTCATTTCAGATTCATAAGTCAATAAAATCAAAGATTACCAGAAAACTTAGCTGAAAAAATGACAGAAAATAAAAATTCTCTTTGTAGTACCAGGTAAGCAGGCAGTAATGAGAGTGGACATCAACCTCAGAGATTCAGGATGGACATCAACAAAGAAAAAAGGATCATAGGGAGGGTAGCATGGGCCCAGGTTGCAGCATCTTCACGCTTGAATTTCTTCAAAACTGGACCAGACAAAGCTGTCACTGTTAGTGACTATCCTGCCTCAACGAGGAGATTGGACTACATAACCTACAGAGCATTTTCCCCAACAGTATTTCTTTGATATTATGACTCTTCTTGCTGCCCTACACCAACCTGCACTACATTCTGCTGAAGTCAGTCCTACTCTTTCAGACCATTCCATCAACTTCAAAAAGGAAATTCTGCCTTTCAATGTATCTGCAATTTTTTCTACTTCCACTGTAAAATGTGACAAGTAAACTTTCATTCTATCTTCCACACCATTATGGAAATAGGTAATAGTAAAGAAGTAAGGATGCAGTCCTGCTGGACTGTGCTCTCTCTGCCAGCATTAAAAGACACCTCCTTAAGAATTCTCCAATTATTATCTGCCACCATTTTATATATCTCTCTCACCTATCGTATTTCCACTTAGCTACCATTTTTCCTAGCTTGCATGCAAGAGCATCTTGTGCAACGTGTTAAAAGCTTGCTAATGTCAACAGGCTATTCTTCCAAACTTAGTTAAAAAAACACCAAAAGGAAAGCATATTTATTTTTTTCTTTTGTTTCTTTTATGACTTTCAGCAAGCACACTTTCTCTTTCTGCCCCTAAACTGGACTTGGTTAGCACTTATTTAAACAGTAAGTGTATCATGACAAGTTTGTGAGCCTTTGAGGGTGCAGTTTGGTTCATGAGCTCTAAGACAGCCCAGCAGGACCATGAGCCGGAGACCTCCAGACCAAAGAGCCACATGAGCCAAGGTGGCTCCATGCAGCATTTCCTGCGACTGCCTCCCTGTCTGCTCCACATTTTTCCATTGCCTGAGGCATTCCTCTGCCTCTCAAAATACATTAAGGTCAGCTCTATGGAAACACATTCACATCTTTGCATTACCTGCTGGCTTATTCTCAGCATCTAGGTTGAATTTTGGTTTTTTTTGGTCCCTTTCTTTCTCATGTCTTCCAGTTCTAGTCAGTCAATCTTCCCCCTCACCTACAGAGTCGCTAACTGAAACTTGAAACTCAGGAAAAAAAAACAAAACTTGAAGGATAAAAAAATAGCCTGGAGGCAACTGTTTGGACTCTATAAAGCACCTGGAAATAACTTTTCCATTTTGTCCTTTCTTCCACACAGAGCCCTTTTCTACCCAACACCCACACATCATTAAATGTCTCTGGGCAATTGATAGTGCCCCCTTTTTCCAGAGGCAGCTGATAGACTCCCGACCACAGTTACACAGAATATTTGGTCTTGCCAGCATATTCACAGGTCAGGGTGGTGCTTATCCTGAAACATTTGTGAAATCCACAGATGGAAGGTTTGAATCCATGGAAAGCTGCATAAGGCACAAACTGCTACAATCTCAGATTTTCCCTCTTCAGTGGGGAATTCTTTCCATAATTCTTTCAAGATACACCATCCATATTCATCTCTACAAATTGCTGACATCAAAGATAAAACCAGCAGGAAATGTCTTTTAACAATGTAAGTGTCAAATCCTGAAAGGATTCTCCTCAGATTTTCCAGATAATGAAGAAGAATGGGGCAGGTTGTCTTGGCCTCATCATCTCTCTTCTTCCATGCTTCAGGTTATGGCTGCTCAAAATGCACGTGCACACACATAGAGGAAAAGGGAAGATGTGAACACAATCTTAAGCTAAACAACCAATTTAATTTCCTCTTGGATTCAAGTAAGCAGTAACCTCCTCACCATCAACCTTTTGTAGTAAAGACTGCAAGCAATTTTATGCAGAGGAGAGCACATGAAGACAAACAGTAGGATTTGAGGAAATCTTTTCTTGTGGCAAGCCATTTCTTTTTTTAGTACAAACTAAGCTACTAAATGAGCAAGACAGGCAAGACAGGCATGTATGGCTGAATAATTACCGAGTTACTCCACAACGTTATGAGAAATAAAGCCAAAAGCCAAACAAGAAACCAGCAGAAAAATTAAATAACCCCATTTCCTTCCAAGTTAACTGCTCAGCATACCTTATAAACCTCAGAATTAACATTAAATTTTTACATAATAGCACCAGTACCTTTACTCATTTAACTAGGCATGCAATGCGACACACAGAACAAAACCAAATTATTTCCACTCAGGGAATCTGATCCTAGGTTGCTTTAATTTCCTAAAAGTAAATGAAATGTAATCTAGGAATGTGACTTGAGCACATAAAAGGACACTCTTGGAGGGCTTGGTTCCATCAAGGCAATGTTATCAGCAGGGGGCAGCAGGAGCCTTCCCGGAGCTGGCCTTCATCCCAAACTCTCCAATTCCATGCTCTTATCCTCTCATATCCTCCTAAGTGGCTTTTTTTTTAAAAACATCCCGAGGTTCTGTCATCCTCTTCATTATGGGCTATCAGAAGGGGCTTAAGCTGCTGGCTCCAATGTAGATGTGAGTGACAGGATGAAGGCAAACCACGGCTGCTGAGTCTCAGGAGAATCTGAAACATCCATGCGGACGAAGCCCCAAAGCACCAGAATATATAAAAGGAGATGATTGATATTGTAATTGTACCTCGCTGGACCAGTCTTACAGACAATTCAGATTCTTAGGTCTCCCTTAAGATTTTGTGATAGTTTATATAAAACTGTTCAATTTTCGTGTTTTTAAAACCAAACAGGGACTACACTGTGACAGGTTGTTAAATTAATAACCAAGCGAGATGACACAACAAAATTAATTCCTTATGGCACAGGGGCATATATAAACACCCTGCAAGATAATCCTATTTATTTTCACATGTAGAACTTCCAGGGTTCACCTTTGGGTATTAATTTCCCTGTTTTAAAATTGCAAAAGAGAGAACATTAAAATAAAAATGGCTTTGCATTAAGAATAAAAATGGAGACATCAAGCAGTACAAAGTCACAGATTAAAAATGATGTTTTGAGATTTATCCTCTGTAGTTTCCCATCCTGCATTTACTTCACAAAACAATAAATATAACGCAAATAAATAATTGTTTATGAACTAATAATACTGCAACTGCAAAAATTATTAATGCTGTGCAGAACTTACAGCCTGAGAAACCCCACTGGAGTTAACACAGAAGTAACCAAACACTTCTGAATTAGTGTGCAGAACGAGGCGTATCTCCCTCCATGAAAATTCAGCTGCTCTGAGGAAATGTTCTGAATGATGGCAGTGCTTACCTGCAGCAAAGAGCATGACTGCAACCGGTCTGTAGAACCGCCTTCGAGATCCCACGCAGATGGAGATCAGCCCAACCAGGAAAGCTATGAGAATAATGGCAGCACCACCCAGCAGGAGAGCCAGAGTAGCTATCTGCCAGTCTAGGGGGTGAAAAAAAAAAAGAGGGGAAAAAAATAATAATGAAATTTCAGTAAAACAAGCCCACAGGCCTGACAGAAACAACAGAGTGTGAGGAACACCAGGGCTGCATCAAGGCTCAGGTAAATAAGCTGTGCCATGAATCTCTTTTCCCCTCATTAGTGAATCACCTTCATGAAACACATGTAACTCAGAAGCGATGCGCCACAACCTCCCACGCTTACTGAAGCCTTAGTTGGCCTCACTGGGATTTTGTCTCAAGTAAAACTGAGTAATTTGGTCCCCTGTTTTTTATCCAATTTAGAATGAGAAATTGGGGCTGGCTCAGGATTAGCTGGAGCTGTGTTAGCTGACCCTGCTGTAATTTTCTTACAAAGGAGAATGAAAGTCAAACCTCTGCTTGAGCTGATCAGGATGACACAGCAAGGGAAATGCAGGGAGCCTGATACACATCTGTCTCTTGCGGAGTATCAAGGCCACACAATATCAGTAACAAAACTGAGGAGATGCTCAAACATTTAATATATTTTTACAGTAATTTCACAATTATAAGCCGCACCTTTTTCATTGAAGAATCTAGCCTACCCCAGTAGTGCGGCTAATCATCAGGTGCGGCTTATTTATGGACAAATCCCAGCAAAATGCCAACCCGGAAGTGAGAGCCGGCCGGGGAGGGCACCTGGGGCTGCCTTTAAAGGCTTGGCTGGTCTATGAAAACTGTTTGCAACTTGAGCACCTGACACCAAACCCAGCTGGCAGCAATTCTGTTACTAATTTGTTACTTTGTTACACATGGATCCTTGCTTTTTTTTAAAAAAAAAAAAAGTGCGGCTTATAATCGTGAAATTACTGTATTTTTTTTCTTGAACACTAAAAGTCAAGACTTTCTAAAGGCAGTGACAACCATTAGCTGCAGACCCAGTCAAATCTCAAGTCCATTTTTAAATGTCAGCTATCCTCAAGTGTCACTTTTTCCTGTCCCAAAAGCAACTTCTGTAGGCACTTGGCCCAGGGTATTTTCTAATTATTCTCATGCATAATGGATGCAGTTATAAACAAAATATTTTCAGTCTTAAATCACATAAATCAGAATCTATTTGTAAGCTGATGGCCATGATGCATGTATACAACATCCAAGATCTAACTTAAGAGCTGCTGTGGGATTATAGAAAAGGTTTTGGGCTGCCTCTCTTCCCAAAAGAGTATCTAAGACCCTTCCTCTCTCCAGAGCAGGTATTAAGAAAAAGAATCAGATCACTCTTTACTAGCTCAAGGAAGATGATATAAATTCAGCTCATGGGAAAAGGACCTATGGATCCTTTCCATCTCACTACTTTGAAAATAACAGCAGTCATGTGATACTCAGAATAAAATGTCCAAATGCATTAGCTCAAAGTAAATAAGATTATTATTTCCAAATTAAATTTAGGTATCTTAAGGTTACTAAAACAACAACAATGAACACGCTCTTTTGGGAGTGAGTAAAAAGCCCTGTTTTAAATAAACACTAGATCCAGTTTCAAGAGGAATCTAATCTGTAGATACAGACAGTGAAGCTGTGGAGTTTGGGAATGGAACGCTGGCAGCTATTACCACCAAAAAGCCTTCACATATTACATGAAAAAGGATGAAGGAGATTAAAAGAAGAAAGTGGGTAGAGGAGCTTTAAAAGCATTGCTTGAAAGGAAAGTGATTTTAAAGGTGTGTTTGTGCAAGCACACACATTTATTCTCATTCGTTGCAGAAATCCAGGCATGTCCTTTACTAATAATTTAATTACTAAGTACTCAACCTTCCAAGCTATTTTACTCTGTGTTTTCTCACTGGACTAAACCCCAATGCTGGGAGCAATCTTTCATGCTATCATCAGCATTCAATCTCTAATGTCAGTTTGCTGTGTGTCCCACTGCTACGCTATCATTATTGGGATGGAAATATGACTTTAGTATTGGACAGAGATGTTTTGGTGAGTGGTTTTTAATATTAACGTGAGCCTTCAGAAACACCGAGAGGTTAATGTACTGATGATTTAGAAATTATTTTTCAAATATCAGAGTGCATTACAGATATAAAAAACCAAAAATAAATAAACAGAATGCACCACTTTGGAACAATATGAAAGGAATCCTTGCACTAGAAAATTCATCAGATACAAAGACTAGCCACATAAATCTGTATCACACCAAGGTTAAGACACATAAAATACATTAAATAAATCAACAAGCCAGACAGGAAAACTCAGAAACTACAACTTTTTGAAAGTCACCACAAATAATAAAATATTAAATATTATCTTTGCATTGATCAGGTGCCAAACTCTAATGCAAAAGGAATGTGTACAACACTGGAGTAGCAGCTAAATGGGAAAAAAAGGTTGAGCTTCCTATTGCTTTCCAAAACCACACTGGAAAAACCATCCAACAACTGATAATAAATTAGGCAAAGATGATATAGGTGTGGGGTTACAATACAGTTTAACTTCCAGGACAAATATACATATATAGATTTTAGAAAGGTTAAAAAATAAACAAACTACCTTACTATAGTACTGATGTGGGAGGTAAAAGGACAAATGAGTGTTGGGAGACACCTACATTCCCAACTAAAAAAGAACTGACTTGGATAAACAAAATTACAGTAATTTCACAATTACAAGCCGCACCTGATTACAAGCCGCACATCTGAGTAGACCACGGGATTTG
Organism: Sialia sialis; assembly: GCA_009812075.1. Classification (NCBI taxonomy): domain Eukaryota; kingdom Metazoa; phylum Chordata; class Aves; order Passeriformes; family Turdidae; genus Sialia; species Sialia sialis. Next base: position 83,799,143 of record VRYO01002772.1, read on the forward strand.
TCCATATATAAGCTGCACCTGAATATAAGCCGCATTTTTTTTTTTTTAAGCGAGGATCCATGTGCAACAAAGTAACAAATTAGTAACAAATCGCACCAGCGCGGGGTTTGGTGTCAGCTGCTCAAGTTGCAAACAGTTTTCATAGACCAGCGAAGCCTTTAAAGGCAGCCCCAGGCGCCCTCCCAGGCCGGCTCTCACTTCCAGGTTGGCATTTCACTGGGATTTGTCCATAAATAAGCCACACCTGATGATTAGCCGGACTACTGGGGTAGGCTGGATTCTTCAAGGAAAAAGTTGCGGCTTATAATCGTGAAATTACTGTAATTTCTTAGGAAGACAACCTACTCAGTGGTGCTGAGAGCAGGACAAAACCCAGGCTCTTACTGTTCCTCCTGACCAGCTGGGGAGCAGGTATTGAATACTGTGCTCTGGGCCACATCTGGAATTGTCTATTTCTTTTAGTCCCTTTCACGGGAGCATACAATGCTACCAGGCTTTGCCTTGAGATGCAGAGACTGGCTGAAGAACATCCTGAAGGTCAGACATTAGTGCACAAAGAATACAGAGCCAAACTTTACTATACTGGCTACCATAGTAACTACATGTTTAAATCTCCTTGTCATCTTGGAAAAATATTAACTTCCAATTCTGAAAGCTATTTGATCTGGTGACAAAATAAAGCTTATGGTGGATTAAGAAAGCAAAGTCTTCTGCATGGGTCTTCTATTTAAAAGCAATTTTTATTTTTTTTTAAATCCAGGCCATTGGACTTTACACAAAATAAAAGAAAGATCCAAAGAAAATAAAACCATTACTTCTGAAGGCAGAGCACCTTTTAAATCAGACAGCTACAATATAAACATCCATAATAAACATACAGCAAACACAGTTTTTCTACAATGAAGATTTGCAGCGTTTCTTAGACTATCCAAGAGTGATTTACAGCACACAGCACCAAAATGGGATCAGGACTTTGTTCTGTTACACAGTGCTACTGGTACACAGAACATAAACATCATAAACCCACTTTAGAGTATCCAAAATATGCTTGTACCTCTCCTAGGCATGCACCAATCTTGCAAAGAAGCTGCTAATAAGAACTGTAAGTTCAGGAGCCTCAGCAGTTCAGTGGGACTGCTTCTTCTCACAGAGACAGAAATATGCACACACACAAGTAAAATGGGGCCTTAGAGATGATAATTATTACTGTTCTGCATTCAAAACACAATTGGTTACACTTGAAGGGTACACACCAGTCTTTTTCACTGTACACCAGTAGTTTTTTAAACTACACATTCATTATCTAAGAAAAATATTAGGAATTGGTAAAAAAATTAGTAAAAGTAACAGAAATATTAATAAACTTTTAGAATTTAAAAAGCACTGTGACCTAATATCATGCCCAAATAAGATTTACTTTGTTGGTTTAGTCAACTCCAAATTTTTTCAGTGTTCCACCATTTTAGCAATACATTAAGAACTGCACTAATTTTGACACCTATCCCATCCATACTGGAATTCAGACATTTTTGACAATTGTTAAGTAACTTGAGAGATTTCTTAAGAACAGGCTTACTGAATGTATCCTATTTTTAGGTCTGAAAATCCCCAAGAAGCATCCCAATGCCTATAACCATGAGAAATATATACTGCAGTTCTGACAGCAATTACAGTGTTTGCATATTTTTAACTACAACAATCTGTCCATTAATTTGGGGACGTGGGCTTCAGTATTTGGGTATCTATATATGAATAAATATGAACCTAGGCACTCAAAACATATTTTCAATATATATTTGGTGAAAGATTTGTTAAAATTACCATCTTCAGGTAAACAAAAAAAAAAAAAAAGAAAAAAAGCCCCCAAACCAAGATAATACTGTTTCTTTTCAGTTAGTTCATCATACAACAATCAGTGCATTTCTGAGGGACAGCTTGGTGATCTTGCTATTTGGAAATTCTGCCTGTTTCTTAGTGACCCAGAGGCACAGTGTCAGTGGTACATTGACATTTCTAACTCTCCTCCCTTGCTTCCCCAAGAGAAATGACCCAAGGCTTTAAGCTGTAATTTTTAATTAAGAGCAGAGCTAGTTCCTCATTTTCTTGGACAAAATAATACTTCATAAAAGAAGAAAACAGATCAAAGTCCTGAAATGTGTATTTTAATAACTAGCTCTTTTTTTTTTTTTTTTTTAACACAAGAAAGATCAATGCAAGAGGCTGGTATAGATGTCATGTTTTCAGTAAGGTACCTCAAAATTAATTTTTTTTTTCAAAATTAAATTTGTTTTATTCTACCATGTAAAATAAGTAGAAGTAGTAGGCATAGAAACATACTGAGGAATATGTGAAGCATTTGTGTTTAGGGCTCTTTCAGACAGTGCATGTGAACTGAAATAATTTCTTAAAAAGCAATCAAATATTCATTTCTTCCATACAATGGCTCTTCACCAAGTCCACTCCTCATAAAGGCTGAAGTACCAAAATGCATGCAGCTGTTACATGATGAAGGCACTAAACAAAATCTTTGTAGAGACAAAAACATAACACTCAAGTAAGTTTTTCTGATTCATTGCAATGCTTCCACTTATCAAGTACCTGCCCTCAGACAATAAAAACTCTAAGAAATTGCAATATAGCATTTAAAATCAAGAATAATGATTTTGAAAGAAGGTGTGAAGCAGAAAAACTTGAGAAACATAAGAATTAAATATATCATAAAAAACAAATTAAATAAGCAAGATAGCTAGAGATATTCCTAATTGCTTCACATTCAAAGTTCGATATCAAATAATCAACTAAAGTTTAAGAAGTGTAGTGTATATATAAAAACATAAAAGCAAACTTAAAAGTGCTTTGGTTGCATGATCAATGAATTTCTTCTTTCTTCAGCAGGATCATGAGCAGGGGCTGCTTTGGAAGGCAAAGGTCCACTGAATTCTGTGGAAAAGCTGAGGAACAGCAGGGGCCATTAAGTTCCCACATCAAATTACTGCCCAGAGGTCACCTCTGGAGCCTCCACCTGAGGCAGAATGATGGCTTTCAAAGAGCTGCTCATCAGAATTCTGCCCTGGGTGAAGGGGATATTGGCTAAAGCTGGCAAGCCCAGTGCCTGTAAGTTACTGGGTCCACGCTCCTCTGCTCCTGTAGAGCCAGCCTGCAAGTCCAGTCCTTTGGGATCCCACAAGGGACACTTCTGCACACTGCAGGAAGAAGTGCTTTCTGGCAAGATCCATACCAAACCTCCACAAATTGCTCCAGCCAGAGCTTTTCACAGAGGAGCCTTGTACAAAAATGACAATTTTTTCTCCTCATTGATTAGTATAGTATGCTTACTAGTGCTGGCTGCTGCACAGACATACTCTGGATTTCATATTTTCTTTTTATTTTATGGATTGAGAATAAGATTTTTCTGAAGTAGGAAAATTACTTCTGCATGTGGCTACGCAAGTCACTCAGACACTTAAAAAGTATTACCAGAGCTACAGGAACCAGCCAGCTCTGGCTGAAAGCATAATTTCCTTAAGAGAGAATTCACTTCACACCAAGGCTTTCTTCTAAAAGCCATACATTTAAACAAATGAAATAGCTATGTTAAGTCACAGGTATGTTACAAAGAAGCTGTTTGTGGACAGGACATTTTTCCTAAGAGATCTGTCTTCACCCACACACAGGACAAAGACCCTGACAACCCAAGTGCTGCACAATACCCATGGCATTAACAGGAAGACTTACCCACAGACATTCACCAGGACACTAACAACACCCAAAGAGAAATTTAAGCATTTTATGCTGGGTGCCAAAATCCTCAAGTGCCTCCTAAGAATATTTCAAAGGCTCCACTTTAGGCACCAGCCATTTTGCATTTACTGTACAAGAGGCTCGTAGGATGATTTAGTATTCCGAGTGGAGAGTCACTTCGATTCAGTCAAAGAAAAAGAGAACAAGCAGGGAGACATCCAAAAAACAGCTTTCTGGTGCAGCCCCTGTGTCTTACAGAGATGCAGAATGCTAACTGATAACAAGGGCAGCCAACCAGTGAAGGAGAGAAGGCAGATGCCTCCTTAGCTGCCATATACCAGCGGCTAGACATCTCCTCAGAGGCTGCAAGGTCTTTGCTTCCCAGCTCTGGCTCCAGACTCTAACCTCACACCTCTGCTCCCTTTTCCCAGTGGGATTTCTTGCCTGCTAAGGTAGGTTGTAACTGCCCTCCTCCATCTGCTAGACCCAAGCTGCAGAAAGATTTATGAGGTCCATGAACAAGGGAATCCAAATTTTGAGTCTTGCTTCAGAAAGCCACTGGCCTAACTGGTCCCTTCCAATGCTCTGTCACTGTTTATTCGCTTTTCCCCGGATGCACAAGAATGCTGACCATAACTGGATGGCAGCCCAGACTCGGGGCTCTCCCACCTTTGAGGGAAAAAGGCCTTAGCAGCCCCCTACAGAGCTGTAACCCTCTCACTTGGCCTTCTCCTGTGGCTTTCATCTTCTCCAAGAGGAAGGTGACTGAGATGAAAGAGGCTGACTATTCCAAAGACAACAGCTCTCTGGCAGGATGCTCCAGGCAGAAGGTGCTCACCCAGCTACCCTCCGCAGCCTAGGAAGGACGTGCTTGATAGTCTGGGGGAGTGACCAGGCAGCCACTAGACAGACTGCTCACGTCACCATGGTAAGCAGTGCCCTCATCTTCCACCCAAAGATGCCACTGGCAGTGCAGAGGACACCTTGGTTATGTATGTGAAAATATGGTAAGCACCTCGTCTGCTGTGTAAAAGAGATAGCAAGACAACAAAATGGCCTAAAGGCCTAGGGGGTTGCAGGTGCATGAGTAACTTGACATGCAGCAGTGCTTGCTCATCTGCCCACGGACACACACCTCTCCTGAAGAACAAAGCTTGCAGTCCTTGCTTATATGAAATACATACACTTTGCAGAGGTGTGGGTATGCTGTATGTCCGCTCTGTGGCTTGCCTTTATTTCTAAAATCACAAAGTCCTTTAAACACAGCACAACTTCAAATAAAGAATTAAGTAGTGCCATTATAAAGATCTTTATTTTACCATTTATAAGCAACATGCATTGCACATCGCTTTTGCCAACACAGGACTCCAAGACAAGCACAGCATTAGAGAAAATCATGTAATCTATAATTCATTCACAGAATAGTACAGCGTGTACTCAGGCATTTCCTCTATTGGATACACAGCATTCTTCTGAGATTAGATTGCTACTATGTCATTTTAATTATTGGATATTCATTCATTAAATAAAAATAATAATAAAAAAAAAAACCCTCTAACAACTGCACACATCCACAACTTTGAGAACTTCACAAAAACCTGGAACTCTTAGAACTCTGCCATTAGGAAAGAAGTGTGAGAGATGTGTTATACAAGCTTTTCACAATAAGCGCACTATTTCTGACCTCGTCTATAAAAGCTACTACTTTTTAGTAATCTGAAGTACTATGCTTTGCATTGGAACTGAAATTTAAATATTTTCCACAGCTGCCAATGTTCTTCCAGAAAACTGGAAATCTTCTGCAACTTTCAAAACTCGTTCCTTGAGAAAAACAATTAGCACTTAAAAGAGTTTGAGGTGTACAAGTGAAATACATAAAGCAATACAGCTGGATGGACTTTACCACTCCTCCTATTACCCTGAATCTTATGTGGTCATCTCGGGCCCCAAATCGGGATCAGAGGCAAGGCCACGCTCTATGCAATTCTAAATACACAAATCTAATCAAATATTGAAATTTCTTGCATTCTCTTTAACTCCAGGGACATCATATTAATAAACAAAACTTAAAGCAATGGAGTACATTACTGATTTTAAAACTGCAATGAACAACAGCAGTGGCAATAATCCACTACAGCTACAAGCCTTTTTTTGGTTTTTTTTTTTTAAGAGTATTATCACTGATAAGGTGTATGGTGCTCGTGCCCTGATCAGATGAACTCACACAACATCACAGATGTGCTCTAACCATGCCTCTCACTGTTTGGAGAAGGCTGGTTGCAATGGCAGCCTCCACCATTCTAAAAGGTCTGGACTGCAGAACAGGATCTGCTGCTTCCACGGCCTTGGCAGTCTAAAATAATTGGTCCATTTGTAAGAGAAGGAGTACACCTTAAAATATTCTATCAGGGGCTGCTGTGAGGGGTAGTTAAGCCAATTCAAGGCATTCTGCAAAGTTTGAAGAAGCCAGAATAGACATCAGGCATAAGCAGATTATCAGCCATCACAGAATCAAAAGGTTGAGAAGAACCTCTGGAAGTCACCTAGTTCAGCTCCCCATGGAAAGCAGGGCCAATCTTCAAGTCAGACTCAAAGTTTCATCAGCCTGCCCATAGTCTTAGACACTGGGCTTTGATTTTATATTTGTCTTCAGATAAAGTGCTGGGGATAATACACAAAATGACAGACTACAATATTCAAAACCAGGAGGAATGTTATTAATTCCTCCTTAGATTGTATGAGCCACTTTTTTCATGTTAGTAAAATGACATTCGTTCTTCTGTTATTTTATAGCAAACTACCAGCATTGCTGAGCTTTTTACAAATATATGTCAACATCAAATCTGTGCAATGATCCAGATCTCCTACTGAGGAAGCTGCTTTTGAGGTAGCAATTTCTCCTTGGAACAGCTCCTTAGATTCTGAACGAGGAGATACCATCCAAGACTATTCTGGCATGTCAATTCAGATATCTGCATCTAAAGTGTAATTAAGGTTAAGCCCCTTAAGTGCTACTGAATGAACAACCTCTGATGTTGTTCTTATTTTAAGAACAAATTAGAACAAAATTACAAGCATAAAACTAGACTCAAGTTGTTTACTGCACTATGCTACAGGCTGAGCTTACCTTCATTGTTTGCTCATCACAAAGTGTAATACACATTCAGAGACTCTGCTGCACTCATTTCCTGGAGAATGTTTTGCCTTTCAAACATTCATGGCCAGCTCTAAAAGAGCACAACATTCCTGGAGAAGACGGAATGCTGCATAACGAAATCCACAGGTTGTAAAGGAACAAAGCCATACACCCCACATTCATTAGAATGAATACAGTTAATCAAAACCATTCAAATGTATTTTTATACATGCTGTCTTCACAATAACCTGCAAAGGAGCCATTATTTTCTATGAATAGTATATGCATGTATTTAAGTCAAAATACACAATGTATACCTGTAGGTCAGACCCTTTATTTCTTCTACGTTACATTTGTGTATCTTTGATTTAAAGAGCTATAATGGCTGCATTCTACTGCAAAAATTCAAATTTATTATTATTAAACTGCAGGAAGAAGACAAGTACCTGTGCAGGTATAGATACACCAGGCAGTTTTACACAGGATGCGTTTACTTTTAAATAAATATTCATATATAACTCGATAAATCTGTACATGAACAAACTAGATATAATGCATTTCAAGTAAGGTCTAAAGAAATAAATTTGTTTAAAGATTTAAAACACAATTGGTCTAAAGACAACTTGTGCATTAGCCAAGATAAGCTTTGATCACAAAAGATAGTTTTATACCCAGACAGCTGGTGAAACTTCAGAGCTTTACAACTGTATTTCTGAATTTCAAGATTCTGTAACAAAGCTTTCCACACTGGTAACTTTGTTAGTTTTTCATCTCCTGAATTTGCTGCTAATGGGAGATTTACACAAACCCTAAAGACTCAAGAAAAAAAAAAAGAAAAGTAAATTAAGATGAGATATTTTATAATTTTCAGATGTCAAAAAATTAATTTGACTCACTGTTATACATACTTGAACCGTAATTATTGTGAAGTATTTACACAAGTTTAAAAGTAGTATGTGAGCAAACAATAGCTTATAAGTTACAAAAAAGCCACTGGAACAGTGAAAGAATGAATGTGAAGCACCAGTAAAGCTCAAGGAAAAATGAGATTATTCCCTGCTCCAACAGCCAATACAACCATGCTCTGTGCATTTCCTTCTGCTCTCCACTACCAAGTTGCCCTTCTGACAGCAGTCAGGGGTCCTACATCTAATTACAACAAAAGTTTTTAATTAAACCTCGTACATGTTTTAACAGCTTCTAGTATGAGCTTGCCTTTGATGATGCCACTTGAGGTGCTCTCCTTCAAGGAATGATGAAGTAAATCTCTTAAACCATGGGTGAAGATGCTTTCCTTCCTGTGTGTGCTGCTGCTGCTTCTCACAGCTAGCTGCAAAGCTGCCTGAACTGGTCTCAAGCTAAAAGAGCTTTCCTTGTGGGAGCTCTCCACTAAATCCAAAACACTGCTTGCTGCATTCACAATGTAGGAGGAAAGTACACTTAAAATATTAATGCCAGCACACAAAATGGTCTCAAATATGAGCTCAGTCCAACTTGGTGAACTTAGTGGGAGCCCTCCTACTGGCTTTAATGGCAATTGCACCACACCAGCAGAAGGCAAGAGGAACACAGCGCAGTTTCTCATATTTCAGCTCTGTTCAGAATGCAGTACTCTGTGCTGAACATGAGGAAAGTGAATGGTTTTATCCCAGTCACCTCAAGTAAAACAATCATTCACTTCTTCCACAGCAGCTTGTGAAACTTAGCTCTACTAGACTGGAAAGTATTTGAGGAAAATGGGCAAAGCTCATTCAAGGAAATTGAATAAAACTGGATAGGCAAGAATTTGTGCACAAGATAGAAGAAAGCACCAGCAGAGGACAGAGCAGATTTTCAACACACAGCATCCACTGAGAACTACACCTCATTCCCACCCATCCTCACCCATTCATCTTCCACATCCCCACAGACAGACAGGTGACCAGCAGAGGAACAAGAGAGATTAGTGTCCTTTTATGCTGTTCCATAAGCTGTCCTGCTTCTCCTCCCGTCCCACTTTTGTGTGCGTGTGTGTGTGTGTACACACGCATGCGTGACAGGGAGACCCATCGAGGGGGGAGCCCAGAAAAGTGTGTGCAGCTGGGGGGATTTGAAGCAGGTTCTCATTCAAGCCATCTGAAAAGTCTTTCTGTAATCAAGGGGATACTATTTCAGGAGACAGGGAGAGGGGGCAAAGGATTCACGTTGCTAAGGAGATACGTAGAAGTTGACATTCCTACATAAATTTCCATTTATACCAGGGAAGGCAAAGAAAGCACTCCAAACTTTGTGCAAATACCCTGGTTACTGACTGGAAAACTGGCATTTCTTTACAATTTATTTTATGTTATTTAAAACAAAATCCCAACATTTAAACCCTCAAATGGTACTGCACATGATAGGGGAAAAAAATAAGCACAGCAGCAAAGGAACCTGTGTAATTCCAACCCAAACAGATCAGTTATTTCTCAGAATCTATACAAGGATTTCAGAGAATAGAGGAAAACAAAACACACTAAGAATATAGTCAGTCCTTTGCTTTCCCTCCCAAAACACACGTCCCTGCATGATTTATCCAACCGAAGAGCACAGCAATCCAAACAGATGATTTACCAAGGCAAGTGTGTGTGTGGACAAGAATGGGGATGAAAACAATGGGGGGGAGAGGCTGGCTGCATTTGTTACTGGTTCTGTTGGGGCTCCAGAAGTTGCTATCAGGCATAAAGTAAATAAAACCACCCATGAAAACCCAAACAATTATCGCACTACAAAAGAATTCACCGGAAAATATTCAACAGGCAGCTTGTTTTTATCATTCACATCCTTGAAGTACTCCAAGAAATAGTGAAATGACGTTAAAACAATAACAATCTGTGATCAAAGGCTTAAAAAGGTGAAGACCGAGCAAGCATCAAGAAATCACATCGAGGAGGGTGGCATGAAGGCAAAGGAGCGTGAAAGACGATGGGGAGATCAGGACGTGCTGGAGAAAGATACACACAAGGAAGCACACCCGTGATGGAGAGTCAGAGCCCAGCCGTCCCCACTCCGGATAAAGTAGTGACCGGTTTTGGTTTCGAGGAAGCCCCAACTTTCCAAAACCAGAGACTTCTCAGATGGGGGCGGAGGGGAATTGTAAGATACTGGATCCCAAAACAGTTTCTCACTGTACTAGGAAGCCGCCACACGTAAAAAACGATCAAAACTACTTCAAACTCGGGATCTTTTGTGACAATACCACGGCACATACGGAGCCAGTCATCCCTTTCGCCCACCAGAGCCTCACACCTCCCGCACCCTGAGCACGATCCCCGCACACGCCGCTCACTCGGAGCGCCGCCGCCTCCGCCCCAGCCCGACCGCCGGCGAGATGCGGGCTCGGGGGCTGGGGACGGGTGAAGAGGAAGGGAAGGGAAGGGAAGGGAAGGGAAGGGAAGGGAAGGGAAGGGAATGTGCGGAGGGAGGGCGGACAAAGGTGCAAGGGACTCTGCCGGTGGCAGCGGCGGCCGGCGCGGGGAGCAGGGCAGGGAGCAGGGGCGGCAGCGGGCGAGGCGAGGAACCAGCGGGGGCAGCGGGACACGGCCCCGGGCACTGCTCCGGCCCGGGTCGGGGGGCTGGCCCCGGGAAGGGGCTGGGATATAGTCCCGAAGGAGACGAGGGTGAAGGAGTGGCAGCTCGAGGGATGCTGGTGGGTCAGCCAGGGCACGGCGAAGGGAAGGAATTCTCAGTGCCCGGGGTGCGGCCAAGGGAGCGGGAGGCGGACGAAGAGGGGAGAGCAGCCAGGGCACGGCGGCGGAGCGGGGCCGGGGGCAGCGGGGCAGCCGAATCTCACCGCTGTGCAGCGTCGACTCGCAGAGCCAGCTGTCCAAGTTGCCGGGCTTGCGGCAGGACTCCCAGAGGGACAGGTAGTACTGGTGGTCCGCCGTCACCCAGGCGGGGCTCAGCACGGCTCCCAGGTCCAGGCACAGCGCCAGAAAGATGCACACCAGCCCCACCAGCTTCAGCGGGGTCAGCACCGAGACGCGCACCTCCTCCATGCCGCTGCCGGCCGAAGCCATGGGGCCCAGGGGAGACGAGAAGGACGCGCTGCCGCCGGCCCCGAGGGGAGCAGGAGCGATAGCCCAGCTCCGCGCAGAAGGGGCGGGCGGAGAGAGAAGCGGCGAGACCAGCGCTGTCTAACGGCGGCGAGAGGCGTTCGCAGGCGGCGGCAGCGCCGCTCCCTCCCGCCCTCCTCCGCCACGCTCCCGCCCCGGTGTATCAGGTGCAGCAGCTCCCCCGGCGCTCCGGCGCCGCCCGGCCCGGCCCGGCCCGGCGCGGCACCGCGCTCCTCCCCGTGCCCGCCCCTGCCGGGGGAGGCCGGGCCGCGCTCCGCGGGGAAGGGCGGGGGCGCGGCCCCTGCCGGCCCCGCTCCGCCCCGCCGGGCCCGACTTTGGGCAACTTTCAGCGGCCGCAGGAGGCGCCTGGAGCCGCTCGCCTCGCCTCCATTCGCGCTGTCCCCGAGCGGCCTCCCCGGCTCCCTTGGGGGGCTCGGCCGCGCCGGGAGACGCACCGGCCCCGCCATCCTTCTCAATTCCCCGGGTGTACCGGGGCTGTGAGGTGTCCCGGCCCTGCCCCGGCCCCGCCATCCTCTCCAATCCCCCGGGTGTACCGGGGCTGTGAGGTGTCCCGGCCCTGCCCCGGCCCCGCCATCCTCCCCAATCCCCGGGTGTGCCCGGGCTGTGAGGTGTCCCGGCCCTGCCCCGGCCCTGCCATCCTCCTCAATCCCCCGGGTGTACCGGGGCTGTGAGGTGTCCCGGCCCTGCCCCGGCCCCGCCATCCTCCTCAATCCCCCTGGACCGCCAGCCCCGGCCCCACCGCGGCATCGCTACGGGCAGGAACCGAGCGAAAGGAAAGGCCCCTGAAGGATGCAGGATTAGCCATGCTTGACCTTGGTTCTTCTTCTGCTGGAATGACCTTTAAATCACAAGTTATTAGTGGAGGGTTTAAAAAAATAATTCAGTGTTTCATTATTCGTGTGTGTGTACTTACCTGCGGTTCACGCTTCCCTCTCCAGTCCACGGCCTTGCTGATCCCAAATTAAATCTTTGAGGAAGGATAAGTACTTTGCCCGGTTTCCATTTAGTCTCTGTTTATTTTGTTTAATTAGCACTGAGGTGCTGAGAGTGTCAAGGGCAAATGTTTAGGTTAGTTATTAAACAAGGTAGTAGTAAAACTCACTGTCTGAAGCAGCTCTTCCTCAAGATACAAAAACACACAGGCACGAAGGTGGAGTGTAATGTCCATGAAGGATTATTGAAACGAGAAGAGCAGCAAGATTCAACCTGCAGATTTTAAAGTGAATGTTGTTACTTACATTTGGGGGAGAACTACAGAGTGAAAAGAGAAAAATTAAGCCAGGGAAGCCATTAGCTAGTGAAGAAACAGGGAAAATTATTATATCCCTATTAATCGTATTTAGAGGGGTTTTTTTTAATATCTTCTAACTATAGGAATGTTCACATTAATTTTAAAAGGTGCAGAATTAAACCCTAGTGGTTTGCACAACTTCCATCCAAGTTTAGTTTCATTCTGTTCACAGTTTAAGGCTGAAACAGAAAGAAAAAATATTATTTACATGACAAACTTCTTGGAGCACAAACTGCTTTGCTCCTACAGCTGCTCGTAGGAGTTAGCATATGAGGTCTAGTCCTGGTTTCCCAGTGGTGTTATGTTAGAGAACAGTCACAGCATATTGCAACAATTTCTCCTTTTCAATTAGATGTCTGCTCTGCTAGAAGCACAACCACTAAAGCTCGATACCCTGGTGCCATAGCAGGTGTATCTCAGCGCATACAAGGACTATGATGTTAGCAGAAATTTAGTGTATTTCTAACGGGCTCTTGGCCAAAGGTATCTGTGAATCCAACTACCACCAGCCTGTCACTAATCCTGAAAAAGAAATGCATTTCCTTGGGCTAGAACATGGAAAGCAATTAGTAATTTGGGAGTGGAATTTTGTGGAGTTTGTTGTTTTTTGGATTTTTTTTTAATGTGTGGTCTTACTTCAGTAGGTATGTAGCAGACACTAATATGTTAATCAATTTGTTTGTTTGAGTCATGTTTCTATTGCCTCCCAAACATAAAGTGTTAAGCATTGGGAGAACGTAGCAAAAATGATTTTTGAAAAAAGAGAAAGGAGTTAATAATTGATAAAGAACAGAGATGTGCCAAGCTAAAGATTTCAAAACCACATAAGTGCAGAATCATGGTTCTGATCTAGTATTTAAAATAAAAGGGAGAGTAAAAGTAATCAGTTTGCCAGAATATGTGAAATTTGTGATATTATATACAGAAATAACACTGGCATCTGTAGTTAATGTTGCCAGTACTTCCTGGCAGCAAAAACTCAAGTTTTTACTTTATTAAACCTTTTCTGCCTGGGCTGGAGTTGCCTCTACAAGACACCTGCCTCAGGTTCATTTTTTTATTTAAGAGTTGCAGCTAAAGTTCAGTCATATGTAC
>VRYO01002772.1:83819412-83832251 GCA_009812075.1 Sialia sialis
AGGTGCAGCTTATCATCAGGTGCGGCTTATAATTTTGAAATTACTGTACATGATACTAAAAGCAAATGGATTCACAGCACTGTGAAGTAAGGGTGTGAGATGAGAGTTGGTTGGAAGAGTTAGATCTTCTTTTCAGCCTACATCCCACTACCCTGCCTCCCCCTGAAATAGTGTACCTGACAGGGAATTCTCAGTGGGAATGCCAATGATTTTACATCAGTGTTGGGTCACCCTCTCATCTGTAGCAATTCACTTTGTTTTTGTAGAGAAGCAAATACTGTCTAGCCTCTTTCTGTGCTTTATAGCACCAATTCCCACTCTGGAAGGAGTACTCACGTGTCTTCAGTGCCCTGGCAGACGGAGGCAGATGTTTCTCTCCTTGTGCTCCATCTGCCAGAACAGGGCTGGAACCAGTCTCCCAGGCTGCCAGAGGAAAGCTAGTGCAGAGCAGAAACTTTGAAATGCTGCAGATTTGGGACAGACTATTACCAAAGAAAACAGAAATTAATTTCAAGGTATTTTCCCATAAATCTCCATTCTTTGCTATTTTAAGCCAGCTACGCTGTTTTGTTGTGTATGACCACACAAGGTTTTAAATTTATGGGGTTGTTTTTTTGGGCGTTTTTTTGGTTTTTTTTCCTTTTTAAAATAAGTTTCAGGTTTATGGAAATTGTGTGACATCCTTGAAGGCTGGGATCAGATCCAAACTGTCTGTGCCATAATTATTTTCAAAACTTGCTGAATTTTGTATCAACTTTCACTCAGCGCCAATATTTCTGTTTTGCACAAAAGCATCAGATGGTGCTGTGTATGAACAAGTGCATGTGGACATGATAAACTAGCACCTCTATAATGACTTGGAGTGACTCCATGTCCCTGGATTCAAAAATATGCAAATTTGGGTTTGTCATACTGAATTTTTCTCTTCTTCCCACTCCTAGAAAGAAGCAAGAAGAATGTGAACTTCAAAATGTAGTAGCAAAATGTGTTGTTTTTTACAAATTGACTACTTAATTAAAACTGATTAATTCTATGTCAAGAAAAATACTTCCCAGTGTGGGGAAGACACAAAGGACTATTGTGAAAATTAGAAATAGGTATGTAATTTGTAGAGAATAATTTCTGTCCAATATTCAAGGGTCTTCCTATCTCACATGCCTTTGAAATGATGACTCTGATTTTAACTGTAGGAATGGGTTTATTTTTTGTACTAATGAGCCATATGGATTTGTTCTTGGTTTTGGTAGCTGTTATATTTACATTTGGGAATTTTAAAAAACAACCTAATGTGTAGCAGGAGTTTAATAAGATTTTATGAAAGCTCTTGGATCAGGCTGACCTTTCCTGCTCAGGTTTCTGGGAACTCTGCCTTTTTTCCATGCTTCAAAATTACATGTTTTTTCTTTGGAAAGAGACTACAGAGAAATTAAAAGAAAATATAACAGCCTTCCAAATCCCTTTGTGCTGCTAGCTATGAGGAAAGCTGATGAAATGTTGGGGAGGCAATGAAAAGTTAAGAAGGCTGGAGTATTAGGTGAGGATGGGTGGGGACTAAATGTCAAGGGTACTGGGCAGAAATTGTAAAAAAATAATAAAAAAAAAATAGAACACCCGGAGTACCTTGAAAATGATGAAAGGAATTATTATGTTCAAGGAGGTATTCAGACTGGGCAAGAAGTGGCAGCAAGGTTGAAGTGCTAACATGAAACTGCAGAAATGTCACTGCAGTACAATGGGATTTGTAATCCCTATCACAATGGTGAGAGTAGTCAGTTGTGGGATCTCGGTTACACACAGATGTTACTGAATTCAAAGGTTTGGACACGTGATAGTCTGTATGGCCTATATCACATGACATGGAAAATATGGATTACTCACAAAGGTGCAAAAATTAGTGCTCATTTAATAGGCATATCATATTAAAAATGTAATGCTCAAATGAGAATGGAATGAGAAAATAAACACATGGATTTTTTAAAAATGCAATTCATTGTTCAAACTGTGAGTATAGGACTTTAAGAAGAATATGAGCTAGGATAGACAATAGATGAAAGGCGTCCTAAGTTGTCAAAGTCTAATACTAGTGAAAGCTGTAATTCAATTGAAAGTATAAAATAAAACCATAACATAAAAATGCTGCACTGGATTGTGTATGGGACCATCAGAGGAGATACCATATCTGATAACAGCAAGGCTGTAAATATGAGGATGACAGAACCGAGAGAAGCAATGGGACTGAGCTCATAACATGGCGATGAAAAGCCGTAAAGTGGGAGGGCAAAGAATATTTATGGGAGGAAAGACATTGAAAACTGCAAAAGACATGGGAAGACACCAGCCTATATTTTAAATAATGGATATGCCATGCAAAAGAGGCAGAATGAAGGAGATGAAATATTGTGCAATAACACATCCGGGTCACCTAGAAACCCCCGGAACAGCTGGGAATTAAATGCTGTTACTGGGGGATTATTCCATATTTCTTTACATGGTGCCAGCAATGACAAAAATTAGTCTGCATTTAGGTAAAGGTGATTAAATTTGATTTAAAAGATAAAATTTCAATCTGAACAGCTGTTAACTACTACCAAAAAATACCAGCACACAAGGAAGAAAATATGTAAAACCCCAGTGTGACTATTCACTAGCCCATTAACAAATTAATTTTTTTTGTCAAGCTTTCAGAATACTAGGCAATGGGGCATTGTCTATAAGATTATCAGCCATATAAATTCTTCACATATCCCCTGAAGTATCTACAATACAATATAAAGTAAAATTTCCAAATGATGTATGTGCAAATCTTTCATGGGTTTGAAAGAAGTGAAAAAAGAAAGGTGAAGCTATCAGCACTGCCTTTACTTTAGGCTTCCTTGATTTCTATAATAAAGGTGCTTAGAATAGCATTTTAGTACTAGTAAATAAAATATACTTTAGATTTTTTTATTAAGTTATTTAAAATTTAAAATTCTTTTATTCCGTTTGCATAAATGAGGAACTAAAAGAAAAGGTAAAAATGTTCATAGAATTAAAATGGAATTATAAAACTAAAGGGTCTTCAAGTCCTTGGAAGATAATTTAAGATTGATAGACATAGATAGAGTGAGGTACAGGAAGGAACATTTGACAAAAATAGGAAGTTTCTTTCTCAGGGGAACGAGGGCGACAGACTATTTCCAGTAACTTCTTATCTTATGAGAATGAGGCCAAGAAATAAGGACTAGCCTCTTAGCAGAAGACTCATCTCTCTGTTTGAAGCAGCCTAAGAAGAGTAAAAAGGAGCAGAACAATAGGAAGGGAGGAAAATTACTATCAGCTACATATGCCAAATTTCTGGAACGCACATTTAGCTCCCCTTCTATATGCTGAGGAGATCAATGTAATGAATACTTGATTTCCTTTCAGAGGGACTGTGAAGTCCCAAATGACATTTTTTTAGCCATTCTGTATCTCTAGGTCATAAAGCTTCAGACAATAGCCATCTAGAAGATGATGAATTGATAGAATCCAAAATATTGTAATTGAAATTATATACATCCTGTACAGCCAGAGAGGAGGATAATGCAGCAGGAGCTTTTAATTACAATTGGTTTTATTGCATTAACAACTTGTTTAAGGAACTATGTGTTCTCATATTTCATAAAATGAGTCCTTTATATTATCCATATTCTGCTATATTTAAGAGTGATACAGGGAGAAAAACCAACGCTAATTTGTTAGTCCAAAGTCTTTCTGCAGCAGATAATGATGCGCCCTTGCTAAGAGCTGAATGTTGACTCTGCTCTGAAAACAGACTTGCAAAAGCCGTCAGTAAATAAGTATTTCTTCTATTCTGTTTGCTATTTACTGCTACCTGCATACTGAATAATTACTCTCAATAAATTCTTTCCTGCTATGCCTTTCTCAGATGGTTGGATAAGATTAGTCACAGCACAAGGTACCTTTATCCTTTTAAAAAGGCAATCTATTTTTTCCAGCAACACGAGTATTCATTTAGGTGAGGGAATTGCCTTATAATTTATTTTAAATTACCGTGGGTTTTTAATCACCTTTTCACATACTTCTTGTTGTGAAAAACAGTGTAAATAAATGGAAAATTTCGTATTTCATGGTTTTACTTTAATTTTTAATGTGTGTATGCACATGTATATAAAATGCAACATATATGTGATGTGCTTATAAACTGCCTAAAAATATGTATGTATACCACACATTTTCAGTGCATGAAGAAAAGAGTCAAAAATTCCTGTTCTTCTGTCTTGGTTAAAGCCACAGATACATGCATAATTAGAAATAATTTAAATAGCATTGATGCCCACTATTCCTTTCAATTTACTTCATTGTGGTTCAGAACCCAACATTTAATTTAATTGGTAAAAAGGAATGTCTGCACTTCAGCAAGGAGGTTCTAATAGAGCAATGTGCACCCAGCAGCAGGACCTGCTAAGGGTTCCTGTTTAACTACATGTCAGTTTTTTGGTAATTGCATTCATAGGAAATTAGATTAGAATAATTCTATTAACCTTGACATAGCTCAAGATAAACAAATCAAAAGATATGGGCCTGTATATAAATGGCAGAAATTTTCACAATTGGCTATTAATTTTGTAACTTTGTGCATTTTCATGGAACTCCTAAAACACAATCAGATGTCTTAGGCTCTCTAAAAAAGCTCACTTGGAATGAAAGTAAACTTGAAAGTTTTCTTGAAAGTGGGATTATCATTGAGTAGTTACTATCCTCGTGCATTTTAAAGGTGTGGGATGGAAAGCACATCCCATGAAACAAACTGAGAGGAGCTTCAGTCTCTTAAATGAATCATTAATATATCTGCTGTGACCACCTTGGTGCTCTAGTCTGACTCAGATAAGTTTAGCCACAGGAAGTACAACTATTAGCGGGGATCCTGGTATTGTTATCTTCTATCAGACTTTGTCTGTCAGCCAAAGTTCTTTTTTATAATAGTTGAACTAAGAATTCTAGACCCGAACATTGTGCATAGATTGCTATCAAATGGTTACAATGAAGAAATAGATTGCAGTGCTTAGCTATGATACTTGGTGTGGCAAAAATTAATCATAATTTCTGCTAAGCTTCAGTCTCTGAAACAGTTCTGGCTCTTAGATCAGAGTCCTTTCTAAATGTTCTTCCCCATGCTAGAATCCAGGATGCCAGAGATATAACAAAAAAAGTACTTTGATCACAGGTAAAGAGAGTCACATCATTAGTGCATTAGGACTTTTTTTTTTTAATGACGGTAATGTGCAGGAAGAGAATATGCATATATTCTTATGTACCAGTGGAGTCATATATACTACCAATGGTAGGCTCATGAATGCATGTCTTTTCAAGATTTTAATGTTCTGAATCTTTTTGCAGCTTCACACATCTTCTAGTTAATTAAAAACAACCACTTAGCAAAAACTTGGAAGGTCTCTGGGTATCTCACTTTAGAAACATTTGTTTGGGGGGCAGATATTTATATAGTTGAAGAGGCTTAAGAATATTATTTTTTAAATACTTTCTTGTAGATATGTACAATTAGCCTCATTAGGATTAGGGGTCTAAATCTGCAAATTTTAATGGCAAAACCCCAATTAAAATCACTGGAAAGAATACCAGGTCCTGGTGACTTTACTACACACACAGAAATTGCTTCATCCATCACCGATGCTCAGCTGTCACTGTCTGTCTAGAGCTGGCATCATCACCAGTAAAACAGGGTTTTATTATTTGTCTTTAAGAACAATCCTCAGACTTCTTGCTGGATTAGTGGTTGCTGTATTATTTCCAGTTTT
Organism: Sialia sialis; assembly: GCA_009812075.1. NCBI lineage: Eukaryota > Metazoa > Chordata > Aves > Passeriformes > Turdidae > Sialia > Sialia sialis. Next base: position 83,825,211 of record VRYO01002772.1, read on the forward strand.
ATAATGTCTTTAAGTGTACATCCTCCAATTTAAGACATGATACTTTCTCTCAAAAAAGCCAAAAGACAAAGCAACAACAATGACAACAGCAATAACAAACTAAAAGAAATTAATCTCTTTTGGAAAAGGAATGGGTTTTTTTCACTGTATAAAAGCAAATACAGAGAAAGTAAACATCTGATTATGTGAATCTGTCAGGCAAGTGCTGTAGTTCCCCATAGAATGAGGATAGTAAGAATTTGCTCTGAGCATCATCTACACATTGGGATCTCCTTAAAGAGTGCAAGAAACCATTCTCTGCCAACCCTCTGGGCAGCTTTAAGATTATGGGTCAGGTTTGTGTTGAAGGAAGAGGGCAAAACTGGCCCAAAAGTACCACTGGGTGAAGACACCCTCAGGCAGGCAGGCAGAGAGGAGGAGATGCAGATACAGAACTGATGGCTGTGGCTGCAGCCCCTGGCGAGGCTCACATGTGTGAAAGAAGCAGAAATCCACTTTGCACTTCCTGGGGACAGCTCTTTGCTTGTTGGAACCCTGAAGCCTAGGAGTTTTAAAATCTCTGAGCTTTTTGGCACTGATCCTCAAAAGAACACTGCTTTTGACTTGAGGCCTTGGAGAAGGCTTCCAAATTTCAATTCCAAGTTTGAGTGATAGAGTTAGAATCACTGGCATGTAGTTTGATTAGAAGTGTGTAATTTCACATGGTGAAGGGTTTTGAATTTGAGGTTTTAAAATATAGTAAAAAAATACAGTAATTTCGCGATTATAAGCCGCACCTTTATCATTGAAGAATCCAGCCTACCCCAGTAGTGCAGCTAATCATCAGGTGCGGCTTATCTATGGACAAATCTCAGTGAAATGCCAACCTGGAAGTGAGAGCCGGCCGGGGAGGGCACCTGGGGCTGCCTTTAAAGGCTTGGCTGGTCTATGAAAACTGTTTGCAACTTGAGCACCTGACACCAAACCCTGCACTGGTGCAATTCTGTCACTAATTTGTTACTTTGTTACACTTGGATCCTTGCTTAAAAAAAAAAAAAGTGCGTCTTATATTCGGGTGCAGCTTATATATGGACAAATCCCGTGATCTACCCGGCTACCAGGATGTGCGGCTTATAATCAAGTGTGGCTTATAATTGTGAAATTACTGTAATTTGTTGGCAGCACAGACATTTTGACACAGCCGGAATACAACAGCATATCTCCTCAGAGAGGTGCCTCTCATGTACCAGGGTACATTTTTGTTTTTTGCTTTCAGGCAAACACACCCAAGCTCTGGGAAGGCAGCTCTGAGATCCAGCATCCAGAAGTACGTGGGATGCAGGATTGAACCCCTCACAGCAGCAGGCAGGACTTTCACTCCTTGGAAAGAAAGATCTCTTTTCTAAATCTAACTGTTACCAAAACAAAAGGGCTGTTTCTCTGTAACCACTTGTCTGTTGTCTCAGTTCTCATGTTGCAGCATTTACTATGTAGTGGGTTTTTTTTGCTGTGTAATAATCATCCTTCATCTGAGAATTAGAAACAAGCTTCTAAAGCTCTCAACCTCAGCTCCACAGGATTAGATATTATCACTAAGTTTTCTGACATCTATTTCAAATGTTTCATTTTTTAAAAAAAACTTTTCTTCTTTGAAACCAAAGGAGACATTCTTGACTTTATTTTCTCAAGTAATGCACTTAAGATTAACAGCCTGTTAGGCCGGGCAGAGCAGCCAACATTCCCATGACTTTGGACACCAGATGGTCTCTAGGAAAATGATGTGACTTATAGGCACATTTTAGTCCTAACTATAATGAGTTTAGATAAAATAGGGTGATATAAACCTGGGACCTAAAAGGAGAGCTGAGCAGAGTATAAACAACCACACTGGCAGCTGACATCAGGCAGTGCTTGTAATCATTCACTGAGATGGGAATTTGTAGTGTTCTGCAGCAGAAAACCTTCATTTGCTGCCTCTCATTTAAAAGGTTTCCTGCAAAAGTTGTTTCACAATGAAAACCAGCCATAAAAGATACTTATTATTTCCTGATTTGATATCATCTTTAATTTGCAATTTACAACACACATTTCAAAGACAGCTCAGGACTTGAATTAGAGGCTGGTTATGCATTGTCTAATCCCTGCTTTTCTGAATTCTAATAGTTACAGGGATAATTCAAATGAATGTGATGATTTATCACAGGATTTTATGTGCTAATAAATGTAATTTAGTATGTTCTTCAGTGCAAATACATAATTGAGATTTCTTATATTTGGTCCTCTGGAGTATTTTGAAAGTACCCACTCAGATCTAAGAAAAACTGTATGTATCCCTCACTTCAGCAGCAAATGCATTATTTATAAAAGGTTGGGTTTGGTTTCTATGTCTAATATTTTCATTTTGACTACTTGGGAGATCTTTTTTTAAAGCAAATACCCGCCCAGATGTTTTTTTTTGTTTGTTTGTTTGTTTTTTTTCCTTTTCTTTTTTTCTTGTTTTTATTTCTGTCTTAATTAAATCTCAGCCATGGCAAAGGTGATTATCATATATCATGGAGCTGGAGCACTAAGTGGGCATTACTTAATAGTCTTTGAAGCTATTTACCAGTTCCTTACATCTGAGGAGAAAGCTAAAGGAATAACTGCTTGCTTTCTTTGTAGAAATCAAATTGGAATTAACTGTTTAAAAATAAAAGGTCAGAATTAGATAAAAGGAAACATTTCTTAGCAGACAGGCAATTAGATGATGGAAAAATGCATTCTACTGAGCCTGAGTCACTTTCACTAATAGAGCTCAGAAATAAGTTAGGTACATTTCTTGTTGTCTTTCTGTACAGGAACATTTTGGTCCACACAGGAAGTCGTAGCATGTGATCTGAGAGATCTTCTCCAGCTCAATAATCAAAGCTTTTTCAGGAGACAGAAATCATTACAGATCAGTGAGTTTTCTTCATTTTTGTTCAACTGGAATATAGCAATTTGCCACAAACACTACATCTCTCATTTGGCTAATTTAAAACTTTAGCAGTCCTTCTGTATTAGTTCACTGCTTTCAGATAAATTCCTGACGTAAATTTAGGGGTCATAATCTGTGGTATGTGTACAGTATTAGTGGTACAGAGCTGATTAGCTGATTCAGTGGTGAACAGCTGTATTGTACATCACTTGTCTTTCCCCTTTTTTCATCATTCTTATTACCAATTACCATTATTTCTGTATTTTACTTTGTTTCTGATGATTAAACGCTCCTTATCTCAAGGTAAAAGTTTTGCTCCTCCCCATTCCAGTGGGCTCAGGGCAGGAGATGGTGGTTGAGCAAGCAGCTGGGTGTAGCTTACTTTCCAGTGGGGCTTAAACCATGACAGCTGACAATTTCTGTCACTGATGTCTCCTACACTGTAAAAAAGTACATTATAAAAGTGCTATTTCCTAATATCCTGTGCATTTAGAAGTTGAAAAAATGCAGTATTGGAGACTCAAGATGTTCTTCAAGTCTTTTTGTTAACTTGTGTTCGACAATAGTGACTTAAAGCCTGTCTGTCAGGAAGAGTGATAGAATTAAATAGAATAATAACATTTCTTTGTGATAATTCTGTCACTGGGTTTTGGGTTTTTTTATGTTACACTGATACAACATAGATACATTTCTAAGATGTTATATACCTGCTTTTCTTTCCTCAGTCTTTCGTATTTCTAATTTTACAGCAAGGTACCATGCTTAGAAAAATGAATTGTGTGTACTAGTCTGGTAACTTATTCTTTTTTGCTGCTTTGTAAGAAAGAATTCAAACGTGGACTCCTATGTGAACATGCAGTTATTGTTCATGGATCAGAGGGAATAATTGTTACACACTTTCTTCTGGTGCTGGGATTTTATATAAATCTAGATATATTTGAAAAAAAAAAAACTTTTTCAGTATTTTATGACATCAATTATGTGATTTTGCATGAAAACCTAATTTTTTCATGTTGACTTGTTGTATGTGGTAAGTTACCACTCCATTAATTCTTACATTGGATGCAACATGAGTACACATTAAAAAAAGAGATATAAATAGAACTAAGTTTTCACTGAAAACAGGGCTATAAATTTAGCAACTCAAGGAAAAAACAGCACTCTTCCTCGGTTTTAATTTTTAAATGCAAGACTGTCTTCCTGGATTAATCTGCCTTTGTGAATTATAGGAGAGAAGAATATATTGAGAGATAGATATAGATACATATATTTTCACTTCTGCATAACTATGGACTGGAAGACTTGTCCCATTTGAAAATTGAGAAAGTGCACTGAAGCTTCAAAAAGCTTTCATTTCTGATTCATAAAAATATTAGGTCTGAAATCCTGTATCCACTGCTGGAACTGAGTAGCCAGTTCCAACAGAACTGAACAGAAAGTCAAGACAAAGAGAAAGACTGAATTTACTTGGCAGAAAGTTCAGTTCTGGGGAAATCAGGAAATAAGTAATTTCACAATTATAAGCTGCACCTGATTATAAGCCGCACATCCGAGTAGCCAGGTAGACCACGGAATTTGTCCATATATAAGCCACACCTGATTATAAGCAGCTTTTTTTTTTTTTTTTTTTAAGCAAGGATCCATGTGCGACAAAATAATGAGTTAGTAACAAAAATCGTGCCAGCGCGGGGTTTGGTGTCAGGTGCTCAAGTTGCAAACAGTTTTCATAGACCAGTGAAGCCTTTAAAGGCAGCCCCAGGCGCCCTCCCCGGCCGGCTCTCACTTCTGGGTTGGCATTTCACTGGGATTTGTCCATAGATAAGCTGCACTTGATGATTAGCCGCACTACTGGTGTAGGCTGGGTTCTTCAATGAAAACGGTGTGGCTTATAATCATGAAATTACTGCAATTTGATCTCAGGAGCCAAAGGAAACTGGGAACCTCCTCTTGCTGGCTGCCAGCACAGGTGGGAACTGCAGCTGCCATGGAACTCATCCCTCTCCCAAGTCCTGCATCCCTGCACTGTCTCCACATCCAGCCTCTCCTTTCTCAGCCTTGGCTCCTTGCTGAGGGAGGGCTGCTGCCCCAGGCCATGGTCTGGCAGAAAAACTCTCTTTCCTTCTAGATCAGTCTCACGTGAAGAAATTGCTCAAGGCAATGAACCTCACCTTGGACAGGTATTCCGTGCCTCCTGTGCAGGCACCTGCAGTTCAGCTGCCCTTCTGTTGGCGCAGCAGAGGAAATTGCACCCAAAGACAAAATCAATGTTGTTCTGTTGCTCATAAAATACGGCTTTTTGTTGATGCACATATAACATTTTTATAGACAAATGTATTATTTACATGGCTCTGAGAGTGAAATGCATTATTTGGTCTATACCATGCACATTGCCTTGCAATACCTGGAATTGCAGACACTTTAGCAGCTCTGCTGAATCTGTACTTGAACATAACTGCTCCTGCTTTCTTTTCAATCTGAGAAAGACTTTAGGATAGGAATTACACATGATTTCTTCAGCTGGAGTAGCAGTTCACCCAAGTCAGCCCTAGAAAACAGACACAAACTGTGCAGCCTCAAAGCTGAAAACTAAAAACAGAACAGCTCAACAAGCAAACATTCCAAATACAAAGCAAAACCAAAAATCATATGAAACCAAATCAGTCTGAACAATATGGGCTAGTTTTGGCTGGTTTTACATGAAACCTGTGTGAAAATAATTCATGCTTTGAGTGGAGTGTTATGAAATTGCTAAAGCAGGAAGGCTAGGAGCAAGGGGAGGAGTTAAAACCCTACAGTCTGGCCCAAAATGATCAGGGGTGGAGATTGTATTGGATATGCCTTTAAATTGTTGGATAGTGTAGGATGTGAGCATGACATAAATGGTACAGAATAACAGAAGAACTTTACTCCAACCAAAAGCAGCGTAACACATTTCCTGAACCAAAATGTATTAAGCTAGCTGTGTTTTTTAAGGACAAATCTGAATTATTTTCTGCTAAGCACATATAAGGATTTTTTAATTTCTTTTGCCCAGATTGTGCTGGGGCAGGATAGTAAGATCAAACAAAAATACCATTCATATAGACATGTGGAAGATTAATCTCTGAATACAAATCTTTAGCTCCATATTTAGAATAGAATCAACGTTTTCAGATTTTCTTTATATGGATATATACAGATTCACAGTCATGTGTACACATGTGCATGTACACAATTAGTATCCATAAATATTTAAGAATTTCTATATTTAGGTGAGGATTTTTCATAAAACAACGCTTTACAAGCCATGTTTGTAGAATTACATCTACAATGTAACCTGCAGCAGGACTGCTAATCAAGCAGGAGAAGAAACCATCTAATATTTGGTGATGAATATTGCTTTAGAGTGACTGATTGTGCTAATCAATCTTTGCCAAGTAAATCACTGCTAAAAGATAGTCTATAATTACAGGATCTTTCCCTGCAACTGGGTAAGAGGAGGAATAAAAATAAACTCTCACAGGAAAGCTGTCCTCTTCGGTAAACACAGTAGTTTGCTTTGCTTCCAACATGTTGGAAAGAAATCTGGAAAATATGTCCAAGTCGTCTTAGCTTTCAGAAATATATTGTTGTGTTGTTTGAGCTGACAGTGTTAAATTTGGCCATTAAAAATAATGTATGCAATGATCCACACAAGACATCTATAAACAGGTTGCAGTCTTACTAATTTCTTCATGATTCACAAAACTTTGACAGCTTTTATATAAATGAGGCCACTTATGGCATTTTACAGTTTAAGAGAAAGAATTTTTCCTTTTTCAAAACATTTTTAGACAAAAGTAATTGTTGGAGGCCAGTTCCAGTTGGAGGAAAATACTTTTTATTCTTATTATTATACTTATTATTCAGATTAAGATTAATAAGTATATATAGATAAATCAGTGATGTAATAAGCTCAGAAAAACAAATTCACAGGCTTCAGCCACAAAAGATGCTCCAAAGGAAAAAATTAAAGTAATTTCACAATTATAAGCCACACCTGATTATAAGCCGCACATCCCGGTAGCCGCGTAGACCACAGATTTGTCCATATATAAGCTGCACCTGAATACAAGCTGCACTTTTTT
>VRYO01002772.1:83833251-83846135 GCA_009812075.1 Sialia sialis
CACTGGGATTTGTCCATAAATAAGCCGCACCTGATGATTAGCCACACTGCTGGGATAGGATGGATTCTTCCATGGAAAAGGTGTGGCTTATAATCGTGAAATTACTGTAATTGGATTGCCAATCAATCAATCAAATTAATTAAAAGTACAGGATGCCAACAAATTGTAAGAACTGATACAAAGCAGAGCAGAACCTCATGTGGGTAGGCCAGAAACACCAAGACTTGCAACAGGGCAATGGTCTGAAGGAATTGCGTCTGAGCTCTGTGAATGGTGAGAGCTCTGCAAAGCTCTGGAGCCCTTTTACACTTAGCACACAACAAAAGTCTCTTGGAAATGGAGGGAAGTTCATACATGCTTTATTAATGATCCAGAAGGGCTGCTGTGTTGATTGCTCTGTGAGCTTTCTAAAGACTTTTAATGCCAACATAAGGTTCACTTTCAACAATTTCAGCAAGGCAGGGTCAAACTAGACAAGTTTTTGACCATAATGTGTCAAGGTGGTTGCAATCTTGTGGGAAAAGGGAAGCTAAAGAGGCTGTTTCAAAGTATTCAAGAGAGGAAAATGTATTATTTCAGCTGAGATATTGATGACATTCACGGTGTGCTGCAGGATTCTCTTTGGAGCAGCTTTCTCACCATTGCTAATCTAATGGGGGATGGAGAAGAGTCAAAATGCCATGTTTACCCAAAGCAAAAACTGGGAACAGGCTCCCAGTAAGGAATGCATATATAATTACCCAGAGAATGTCACAAAAAACTCTAGGAAAAGAAAATCTCAGAGAAACCTGCAAGCTAAATTGGCCTAAGTTCATGAAAGTGCCACTACCCGATATTGCAACAGATCTGATTTTATTGCATAGTCATCCATTACAGTGAAGTAACAAAACTTCAAAAAGTTATTTTCTTAAAACAGCTTCAAAGGTGGCCACCACCCATAACATTAAAATGCAGATAACATTTTTCTGGATGAATAGCTCACACTGCACTTTTGTGTCGCTCCATTAGCCCACTTCACTTATCTATCATTCCTGAAGATGACAGGAAGGTCATATATCTTATTCCCAGCTTCAGAACAAATGCTGCCTTGGCATCTTTGGACATTTCCTGTCTCCCCTTGTAATTTGTAGCTCCTGAATTCCAGTGTGAAGATATCACCTTACTATGTGAGGGGAAATTTCAAGTAGTATTGAGAAATATTTTCCACAGGTGAACCATCTGTGGTGAAAATCTTGAAGATCAGGGTCCCCTTCAGGCATTTGAACATTTTCAAGTGTATTGAACATGAAAGAGCTTAGCACATGTCTGATTCTCTTAGATTAAAGAGCTATTTTAATAGGTGGGCGTAAAAATTTTTGCCCGTCTATTTCTAAGAAAACTATTTTATTTCTCTTTCAAGTTTCCATTTATGAAGGTGAGAAAAAAAAGAAGGCACAGTAATTCTTTTTTTCTTTTGCTGTACTGGATTTGAAAGCCTGCACTTTCCTTTCAAAAAGTAGCAGAATTTCCTATTTATCTTCAGCTTGGGATATGAGCAATGATGCATATTTCCCCTTTTTCTTTGTGGAACAAGCAAAACATCATGTTTGAAAGCAATTCCAGTGCTGACAAGACTTTTTTTCCCATACTGCCGTTTCAAAGGATCAGACACAAGATCCTGGTTACAACTTTTGGATGACAGCACTGACACTCTCTTGGAGGCACCTGCTCTGCTCTTGAGTTTCCATTGCTGCTCCCTGTCCTTTGTCAATGCTGCTGCTGAAAACTGGGTCTGCAGAAAAGGTATTTTCCCAGAAATTTATAGCTAGATTACGGCTCAGATTTCATTTTCTTTAATGGACCTTTTCTCCCTCCTTCAGCTAGCCCCTGACAGTGCCCTCAAAGCCAAAATTATTCTAATTTTTAGAGATAAAACTCCACTATCTCTGAAGACTCTTTTTCTCAGTGCACACAGTAATAAGTGGTGCATTTCCACCTGTGACAACCAATGGCATGCCCTTGTCAATTATCAAGCTCATCCTGCTGATATTGGCAACCAAGTCAAAAAGACCATTAAACAAGCCATCACTGGATGCATTAAAATTAAAATTGTTAATGTGCAACAGATGGTTGATGTTGACTTGTTATTTATGGACCAAAGAAGCACATGAAAAGAGTTTTAAAAGCCTGTTTGACATAAAAAAGAATTAAAAAAAAAAAGATGAAAGAAATTAATAGCTAAGCCTGAGTCTTCCAAATGTGAAACATTCTCCACATAATTGTCCACATGCCTCAATTTATTTGCATGATCAGATTTTAGGTCCAAATCTCCAACATTTTTTTTATTTTGTGTCATGTCCTAATATGATTGCATAAAACAATCCCAGGTAAACAACTTTCCTTGCAGGCAATAAAACAATCACTGCAGAGCAGTCAAAAACATTTCCTCTCTCAAGGGTTGAGCAAAACCTGGAATGTCCTTAATGAGATCAAGAGACAAAGACCTGTGTCTCTTATGGCTGCTGAGAGCAGCAATCATCCAGGCACTAGAGGAATCTTCTAGGTTTTATTATATGCATCAGATTCAATAAGAGGCCATATTTTGCTTCATAAAAGATAACCATATTGCCTCTGAGTTCTTTAGGTCTTTGCCTGGGAATTTACTTCAGCCCTGGTCTTCTCTGTTTTCAGATTGCATTTTCTCAACGCAAACATATAATTCCCAGAAAAATATTTCCATTTTTCCTTTGAATGTTTCCTGTCTCTTAATATGGTGGCAGATGAAAATACAGTAATTTCACAAATATAAGCCGCACCTTTTTCATTGAAGAATCCAGCCTACCCCAGTAGTGCAGCTTATATTCAGGTGCAGCTTATCTATGGACAAATCCCAGCGAAATGCCAACCCAGAAGTGGGAGCTGGCCGGGGAGGGCACCTGGGGCTGCCTTTAAAGGCTTTGCTGGTCTATGAAAACTGTTTGCAACTTGAGCACCTGACACCAAACCCCGCGCTGGTGCGATTCTGTTACTAACTCGTTACTTTGACCCACATGGATCCTTGCTTTTTTTTAAAAAAAAATGCGGCTTATATTCAGGTGCGGCTTATAATTGTGAAACTACTGTAATTCAAATTCTGCAAGTGTGGCAATTAATAAACACTCCACAGCTATTTAAAATTACAAATTAATAACCTATTATACAATTGTTACTATAAACATATAGAATAAGAATTGATTTGCAAACTGAAAATCCGAGCAATATCTGAAATCTCCTAATCTTTTCCATTCAGTTTAAAAATGTGAATTAGACTGTCGTCTTTCTGCTTAAAAGGAAAGAGGTTTTCAAAATTAGTGGTGTACTAGAATTTTCAATTAAAGTGAGCAAGGCATTCATCCACAGGACTATAACAACTACTGGTGCCAGTGCTTGTGGAATGGAAGGAACTGGCTATCTGACAAGAAATTCTGGTCCCTGCAGAGCTGTAAGCGTTTGCACAATGCTCTCTTAACATGAGCATTCCTGGAGTTGAGGGCTGAAAAGGCCACCTAGCCCACACCCCACAGCAGGTCTATGCCAAAGGACCTGCGTGGAGCCTTTGAAGGGAGCTGGGAGTGTGCTGAGAACTCACCAGCCAGGGAGCAGGTGGCACATTCCTGAGAGCAACAGGAGCCAGTGCCAGTGTCCTCACTGGATGGTCACTCACAGTGTCACACCATTAGCTGGCATTTCATAAATTATCTTTCATCCAGTAATTCCTGCAGCTGTTACTGAACTACCCTGAATTTTATTTCCAAATGTTTTTTCTGCTTGATAGACATGTCTTTTAGTCTGCTTTAATCTGGCCGGGCTGTGCAATGCTTCCCTCCAGTTTTGGGATGGGGTTTCAGATTCTGAAGTGCAGCCATTGCAAGAGGAATGGCTTCAGTTTATATGGAAGCTGATAGCCCTTGATTTATAAATAAAACACAGATTTAAAAAATATATTCAGTATGGGAAATATACTAGGCTGGCAACAAAATCTAATGGGATGTGGACCTTACCAAAGCTTGCTTTTATAGATTTAGCTGTCTTTTCTTAATGCAGTCTACTCTTTCCAAATCCATAGCTACTGCTGCTGTTGCTATCTTTCTCATTGTGCTTTTACTCTGCAGTCTAAAAGAAATCAAGGTATTGACCCACCAACAAATCACCCTGCTTCTGTGTAGATATATTTGCATTCTAATAAAAATATGGAGAAATTAATTATATTTTTATAGCTTTCAGACATGTAATTATAAATTGGCAGAGTGAGGGATATATAATGTGTTAATATGTGATAATAACAATTTATTTTGCAGTGAATGTCTGAATTTGCTGGTTTACTCTGTTATCTGTCCTTCAGAGGTCACTTAAACACTAAACAGCTTAATAAGCCTTTTTTCCCATAAACCTTTTAAATACTCAGGCAGCTTAATATCTTATTTACATTTTTAATTCCAAGGCTTATAGAAATGATATTAATAGTAATAACTACAAAGAGTAATTAATAGCACCACTAAGTTCATCCAAACACAGCTTTTGAGATGTCATAATAAACTATTTAGCAACCAATGTGTAATTCTTTAGAGCTTAGATTTCACCTACCTTGAAGCTGTTATTTGAAAGCTAGAGGTCTCTGCTAAATCCCCTGAATTAATTCTAAAAAATTATCTAAAATAGTGCCAAAAGCAGAAGACTACAATTTAGAGTAGTCAAAATATCAGACTTGATAGACCAAGTCTAAATGCTTACTGCCCCTTGGCTTTCAGAGTTCTTTTAGGAATACAGTAATTTCTCGACTATAAGGCGCATTGCACTATAAGGCGCACTTCCGATTGTTGGCAAATTTCTGAACTTTTTCCACATATAAGGCACACCGGATATAAGGCGCACCTTTTTTTGCAGCGAGGATCCGCGCGCAATGAAGTAACAAATTAGTAACGGAATGGCGCGATCGCGGGGTTTACTGGCAGGTGCTCAATTTGTAAACATTTTTCATGGATCGGCGCAGCCTTTAAACGCAGCCCCAGGCACCCTCCCCGTGCTGCGGACCCTGGCACTCCCACCCGACGTTCTCCCACCCTCAGTGCCAGGCTGCTCTCTGCTCTTGCTGCTCTCACTACCCGTGCATCTCGTGCGGCTCTCTCCTGCTCGCGGTCATTTGATTGTGAGCTTCATGTTTGTCGCTGTGCAATGTGAAACAGAAATTGTTTTGAGATCCCTTCAATACTCAGACTTCTTTCATATATAAGGCACACCGGATTATAAAATGCACTTCTGGGTTTCAATTAAAATTTTAGGCTTTAAGGTGCGCCTTATAGTCGTGAAATAACTGTACATCCTTCAAGAGTTGTACCTCTTGTGCATACCATGCACTCGTGTGAAAATAGAAACCAAGAAACGCCCCCCAAACCCTGTATTTCACCAAGAAACACACAATATATTTCAGTTTTGTACATGCTGAGTGCTGCGTGGCTGTTGTTTCAATTTTCAGGCTTCTATAAAAAAGAAAAGCTTTCTCTATGAATAATGACTCCCTTAAAACTGTAGGTTTTTACAGGTGCTGATTAAAGACAAATGAGCTTAGAGACCAGAACAAGCACCTCAGACTGAAGAACAGAAACAAACTATTGCAAATTATCTTCATTACTGTTGTAGTATTTCATATTTATGGATCAGAGCATATCCTGGCCTGGACATATTCACAGTCTGAACCTGTAAGTAACTATCTGTCAACTTGAACACATTTTAAACAAAAAAAGGAACATGAGATTTTGCTGTTTTGTATAATAATGACTGGATATTTTTCTCAAAAATATGAACTCTAGAAGGTATATACTAATAAGAAACAATCAGTAGGGAGATAAGCCAACAGAATTATTCTGGAGCACTTCAAAGCTCTGTGGAAATGGATTAGGACACAGTACAAGAGACAACATCACGGCATAAATTGTTTTGTGGTTACAGGATTAAAAAATCCTGACTTTCCCTTTCCACTACAAGATGAATAAAAATACATTAGTTACAACCAACAATAACTAACATGATCTTCTCACTAAACTTGCATACTAAGTGTGTTAGAGAACAATATGCTTGTTTAAAAAAAAGTAAAAATATAAAAAGCATCAAAAGAGAGATGCAGCCAATAAATAGTGCTGCAGGGCAGGTATCAGAGCATGAGAAGATGACAGCTACACCCTGCAGTGAGGTACACTTGAAATATGCTTTTGTGTACTTCATAGTTTTAATATTCATATCTTAAGTCTTCTTAATAATAGTAGCAGAACTGAATACAACCCCAGATTCTTCACATCTAATGCACATGATAAATTGGACAGTATTTTACTTGCTTTAGGGGAAGATATGAAGACCAGGTTCCAATTTTCTGAGTTAGGATACATGCAAATAAGCCCTTGCCACATCTTATTTAGGAACAAAAGCTCTTTTAAACAACCTAATTCAGCCAAAGCCCTTAAATGCATGCTTAATTTTCAGTACATGCAACTCCAGTAGGAAGTAAACACATACTTAAATGTTGATGAAAGGCAGCCTGTATGTGATCCAGTTGCAAAACTCCTGGCCAGTTAATGCCTTAGAAAACCATAAAGGGACAGCTGATTGTTCATATTTTCTCCCCAATCCAAAAGCACCTGAAAATGTGCAAGTAATGTTCACCTTAATGTCACTCATTACTAACAACAAAATGAGCAAACTCTAACCCCCATCTTTCAATCTAATTTCTCAGTTAACTACTAAAGGCAAAAGTTAATGTTCTATAAAACTGGTGTTATCCTGCATAATGGTTGGCTTCATGTAGATTATTGCTATTATAAACCATACTCAACTCTTCAAAAAAATCAATAACCTGTTAAAAACACCCTCAAAAAACAACAAACCAAAACCAACAGTGGTATGTCTGGAGCAGCTCCCATGGCTAATTGATTGTTTTCCCAGACACAAAAGGTGGGATTTGTTTAACTTCCTTTGCAGTGTAAAGTTGACTACTTGTGTTTCTAATTTTTATGTTTTCCTGCTAGCAAAATACCATTAGACACACTGTGAGGTCATATTCTTTCAGGTAGCAAAATCAGTTTGAAGTAATGGACTTTAGAATAATTGCAGAAAATTACAATAGCAGAAAATTACAACAGCAGAGACAAATTACAAATAACTATGTGAAGCATTTTTTCTCCATAAGAGAAACCTGTCCAATGCCAATCAAAGGGGGAAAAATATTGTCAGCAATCTAATGGTTAATCAGAATTCCATGCACTTATTTAATGCAACATTTAGAAAGAGTGCAGAGCTGGGTAGGTTACTAATTATCCAGTGGGAAGTGGGATTTGCATTTTCTTCCCTTGTACTTCTTCGGTTATGTGCTGAAGCATTTTGCCTCTGAGTGTGGTTAAAGTGTAGTCTAAAGGCTATTGCATCTCCTGCCTTCCATGTTAAAAAAAATTATGATAACTATATTTCACCATCTGTCAGTGTAGTTTTTAAGCCAGGCAGATGTGGGAAGCTCAGTTCAGGGGAACTTGTCTCTGTTTCTTCTCTCTGTCTTTTTAACTGCTCAGAAAACATAGAAAAGTTGTTAGGGAAGTGCAAAGCACGTGCAGCTGGCTCTCATGAACATGATGAAATCCTGTCTTCTTAAAATTAATAAACTTTCCATCAACAGTTGAAATTATTTTTTTCCACTGATTCATAAAATGTAAATACTCTGCTAGCAAGGGACAGTGATAGCACAGTGTGTGTACCCTTACTGGGGCTATTATTTATGATGCTCTTTACACAGCTGTCTTGGAGCTGTCAGTTGTGGAAATGCAGGCTCAAGAAATATATAGTAATGATGGTTTCAGTGTGACAAAACAAGCCATGTTTTGTCAGAGTACATTGCATCCCTCATCTTTAAAAGAAAATAATGCAATTCCTTCCCTGTTACTAGGTTAGTAACCAGGAGGTATTCACAATTAGGTGAAATTAGAATAATTGTTCTCTTCCAGTTAACCTGTTAATTTAATGGCCTAATGAATATACAAACATCTGTAAATCGTGAATTTAATTGACTACTTAGGAAAATGACGTATTACCTGCATACATGTTATCATAAGCAGATCTGTAGGTATATCTTATTTCTACATTTAGTAAATGTGCCCATGCTTTTAAAAAGAAAACTCAGCATGGTATAGCTTACTCATGTTTCCTTCATAAGTTTTGATCTCTGCCTTTGATAAAAGGTGACAGAAAAATTGGTTTGAGTCAGCTGGAATTGCAGCCTTCCCCTAAAACCAGCTGTGTCTGAGGCGAATTCACTCACTCGCTCATTCAGGATTCACATGGGAGCTTGTGACAGTGACTGATCAAAGAGACAGGCACCAGGTAATGGCAAACAGCAAACAAAACATTCTGTGAGTTCTGGATGCTCAGGACTGAAACATCTCACTCCCAAACAGGGATGCTCACAGCACGTACACAGCACTGTGAGCAGAAAAGACGTGGGTACCACACAGGGAGGGAGAGATGGGAATCAAACAACCTCTGCTATCACCCCTGAACGAACAACTCCACAAACAGCGAGTATCTGGGAGGCTGGCAGTGGTGCTTGCTGCACGCCAGGGTTTCACAGCTCTGCAAACACAGCTCTGCTCTCCTGGCGAGGGAGGGCTGAGATTTCACCGCATCACCCCCGGCTCTGGGGCTGCCTGCTGGCTTCTCACCCTGCACAGCTTGCAGCTGATTTGGGAGCCTTTATAACTACTGCAAAGAGAGGTTACAGGAGGAATCAGGGCTCTGTCACCAGCGTGGGCAGATGGCTCAGACAATGCAGGGTGAGCAGAGAGTGAAAACATCCCCACCAAGAGCTGTGTGTGATGCCACCGTGCACCGACCACTGAACATCAGGGCATCCCAGGCTGCTGCCAGCCCCTCTCCCATCTCCCTGTCTTCCCTGGGATGCTGGAGGAGCTCTGGGTGGAGGTACCCGGGCAGTGCTGCACCCCTGACACCTGTGTCCCAAGTGGAATTTGGCTGGAGCAGAGACAGACCCACCCCAAACAAACAGGATTGGACACAGGGATTTCCATGTGGAAACTGCTTTCTGTGCCTGTCTGCCAGGGGGAAAAAAATGGGAGGATGGGGGGGAAGCTGATGCAGATACTCCTATTCCAGTCTCAGGGTTTCGGTGCAAATGTACAGTAATTTCATGATTATAAGCCGCACCTTTTTCATTAAAGAATCCAGCCTACCCCAGTAGTGCGGCTTATATTCAGGCGCGGCTTATTTATGGACAAATCCCAGTGAAATGCCAACCCGGAAGTGAGAGCCGGCCAGGGAGGGCGCCTGGGGCTGCCTTTAAAGGCTTCGCTGGTCTATGGAAACTGTTTGCAACTTGAGCACCTGACACCAAACCCAGCTGGCAGCAATTCTGTTACTATTTTGTTACTTTGTTACACATGGATCCTTGCTTAAAAAAAAAAAATAAAAAAGGTGCGGCTTATATATGGACAAATCCCGTGGTCTGCCTGGCTACCGGGAGGTGCGGCTTATAATCAGGTGTGGCTTATAATTTTGAAATTACTGTATTTAAGAAACTAAATTTCAAGTGCAGCATATGTTCAGTAACGCTAACTTCCTTCATTGGAGATAAATAAATAATCATAAACTATTTATCAGGTTAACTTGACCAGACACTTTGCTTTGGTTTTTCATCTTTTTGATCAGAATACATCAGTTGACAGGGCTGATTTAATCAAATTTACATTTGGTAAAAATGTCAAAGCTGTCAAAGCACATTGATTTGTCATTTTCTGAAAAGAAAAAAGTTGGATTAATTGAAAATCAAATTGTCTTTTATTTTGAAGTTTATTTATAGTGATAATTAAATCCATGCAGAGAAAGTGTCACTGAGTGATGGCTATATTTTAAAGTAGTAGACATCTACTGATCTTATCTTGTGATTTTGTTTCACCATTTGTAGCCCAGAGAGACAAATCAGGCGACAGGTATCGTATTCTCAGTGACAGGTAAAGACGGAAACAGAATTTACATTTATTAATTTTAGTAGGTCACCACTCAATCCCTTGCTTCCTCCTCACACATTGTACAAATTGAGCTATGCCTGTGCATGGGTCTCTACTAAATATACATAAACCAGCTTCTAACATAAATAAAAAATACAAATTAGAAATCTACCACCTCCGGATTTCATAAATCTAGTGCTGAAAGGAGGGGATTTTTTCAAACTCAGATATCTGTACCAGCATTGGAGTCCTGGGGTTTTCTCAAGTTCTCTGCATGATTGCTAATTCTTATGAGGTGCAAAAATATATATCAAAAGGCATATAATCTGAATTTTAAGACTCCCAGTATGACTTATGTAAAGTAAGTGAAGAATGATTCATGACTATGCCTTCATGTAATCTCCCCAAATAAAAGAAAAGCCCTATTCACTGATGCCCCAAATCGCTGCCTGCGTGCTCAGGCTTGGTGCTGGTGTTCAGTGCCTGTGGACACAGAGATAACATTCTGCCAGCCCTCCAAGCGTGTTGTGTCAGCTTGCATCGCGTCATTTGTGAAATGACCTAATGGGATGTGACACAGGGGAGCCCAGCACTGTTCCTGGCCTGGAGAGCTGAGCAGGGAGTGGAAGTGACTCTCAGCCATACCTCTGGTAATGTGAGACCCTGCGTCTGGAGGCAACGTGACAAATGTGACATGGATTTTGAGCAGGTATCTCTACTCACATTGTCTTGATGGAAATCAGTGGTACTACCTCAACCTGATGATGGATACTTGCTCCTCATGAGCTTGTCCACATCATCATCTCCATTGCAGAAACCAGAGAATAAAGGGAAACATCACATCTGTAGCAGAGCATGCTGGGCACAACATTTCACTGAAGCAGCTGTAACCCTGTACAGGAAGCTTTGAATGCTTGCATCAAAACTGTCTTGATTATTGTTTTAGCTGTTTGCATATGATGTTGTAAGATTGATGGTCTGGCTCCAGGGATTTGAGTTGGGCTGCTGTTGCAGTCTTAGCTCCCATTTTTGACCAGTACCTGTCAGAGTATTTTACCAATCTCTACCGGAGAAGGACTAAATTAGAAGTCCATCCCAAGTGCATCAAACAACCTGTTTTTTCAGAAAAAATTTACCAAAATATAAATCTGGCAACAATTTACAGATTAATAGAAATGAAATTCATTATCTTCTTCTCCTCAATCCTGCTACTTTATTTTTTCTTTTATTTTTTTTTCTTTTTTTTTTTTTCTGTTTTGCTTGCAATGTTGAAAGCTATAGGTTAGTTAATTTTCTCCACTTCCCTTTTCATTTTTGACCCTCCCACAGGGGATCCAGAAAGAGAGAGATCACATAAAAAGCTGTATTGTGGCTTAGCTTACCAGAATTGGGTAAGTTTTGTAAGGTTCAGATGCTGACACATCACTACAGACTTAGCAGCACCAATATACATCAGCAGTCACCTTGGCTGCCCCCCTCACAGAGAGAAGTAGGAAATATAAAGCTCCCATCTTTTAGCTCCCTAATTAGCTAAATTAGGGATGCATGGATCTCCCAGTAAAGCGTGTTTGTAGACAGCACATCTCCTGCTGCCTGAACAGGGACACTTACCCATGTGTGCTGACTACATAAATGTAAATGGTAACTATTCCAGTGTGGTTCCTCACACATGGCTGCCCAGAAATCTTTAAATTAAGTGTACTATTGTACTATCCAGTTTCATAGGTGAAATGCAGAAACTGATAGTAACAGAATCATCTTCAAAGAAGAAAAAAAAAAGTCCACTTATGTAAAATCTTTTTTTTTTTATTTACCACAGTCTAAATAAAAACAACATGGAATATTAACATATATAATAAAATAAAAATAGATAGTATTCTTAAAAATAAAATATATTCAACTTTTTCTTGTTTCTAGCAAATAATTTTCAGTATATGTAGAGTCCATTTTCCCTCTCCCCCAAGGCTCTGTTCCCAAGAGTACAACAAACTGTTGAAGTTTGTGTTCAAAATTACTTACTAAAACTACTTTCAATGATTAGGGTAATTTGTCTTCTGCTAACTGTGCCCATGCAAGCCTCAAATAAGCTGACTAATACATGAGAGTGATATTATAGGATTGACATCTAGGAAAACTTGTTAATAATCAGGGTTGGCATTTTACACTCTATCCTATTAAAGACAAATAGCAAATCATAGTTTAGAAGATGGAGACCCTGGAGATGCTTAGGATACAGCAAAGGAGTAAAAGAAGCAAGAATTCAATGGAAATTGAACCATTCATTTTGCTACTGTTGCATTTCTTACTAACTGTGCTCAGATATTCATCTGTTGGACTTATGTTCTCTGTGTAAGAGCAACTGATCCCAGGCCAGGTGTACAAGTGGGTGCTTCTAAATTTTTTATAGGGTGAATAATGTGAAGAAAAAATCTTTCTTGCTCTGTGTACTACGAAGTATGAAAGTACTGCATTGCAGATCCCAGAGGCTGGTAGTCAGTGACACAGGGTCCAGTTGGAGGCCTGTCACCAGCGGTGGCCCCCAAAGTTCAACACTTGGCCCAGGACTGTTTAACTTACTCATCAATGACCTGGATGAGAGGCAGATGCCTCCTCAGCGAGTTCTCTGGTGACACAAGGCTGGGAGGAGTGGTCAATACCCCAGAGAGCCCTGCAGCCCCTGGAAGAGGCCTCAGCAAGATGGAGAGGTGGGCAGAGAACCTCCTGAAATCCAGCAAAGGCAAATGCAGGATCCTGCACTGGGGAAGAAAAACCCCTGGCACCAAGATGGGCTGGGACTGACCTGCTGGGAAGCAGCTCTGGGGAGAAGGACCTGGGGCTCCTGGTGGACAATGAGCTGTCCCTGAGCCA
>VRYO01002772.1:83847135-83872917 GCA_009812075.1 Sialia sialis
AGCACTGGAACTGAATGTCCAGAGAGGGTGTGGAGCCTCCCTCACTGGAGGCATCCAAGAGCTGTCTGGACACAATCCTGTGCCATTTGTTCTACGGTAACCCTGCTTGAGCAGGGAGGCTGGATCAGATGACCCTCCATGGTCCCTTCCAACCTGACCCATTCTGTGATTCTTCACAGTCCTGAAGCTCTCATGCTATGTGGAGGTTTTAAGACAAGGTCTTCACAAAGGAGTATGGTTTCAGCAGCAAGGCAGAAGTGGGTGAGCTCCAGTGCTGACACAGCTGTTTCCAGCCTTCCCCAGTCCATGACCTCATTCTCAAAAGAAACCATTGATTTATGTTTCTGTTATGTTCCTGTTTTCAGCTTGGAGCCCTGCATATCTTTGTCCAGTCAAGCCCTCAAAATTGGTGGCTCATGCTGAATGATTTGTTTTCAGCCTCCTTAAGGCTGAGGTTTCTCCACCTGCTAACCCAGGATTATGTTTAGGCATTTGAGTTTGCAAAACTTATCTTACTAGAAATACTAAAGTGCTTTGAAGTTCAGGCTCATGTCTACAGTCACCTGTTTTGATTGCTTTGTTTTCTCATTCTGGCCTAAAATTCATTTTCCCAATTAAATGAATCTCTTCATCAGGGCTTCTCACAGCTGAAAAAAATACACAGAGACAGAAGGTGGGAAAGGCTCCCAAGGCCCATATGTTCTACAGCATGTTCTTTGCATAAATATGTCATGGGTATTTTAGTAACCTGCTGCCTTCTGGCATGAAACGTATTCAGCTTTCCATTGTTTGCACAGACACTCAGAGCAGGGGAGGGGAAGGATGAAAATCCACAGAGGGAAGTCTGATACTCTTCTGTCTTGTCAGGTCATGTTCATTTTTTGGAGAAAAACAGTCATTTTCCTATTTGCAGATATGCTTAATAGTAGGAACCGCAGTCTTACAGCAAGTCATACACCAGTATATCTCTTGCTGCAAAGCTTGCAGAGAAAGCAGAACAAAAGCTGGTATTGTGGCCATTCAAATAGGAGAATCTACTCATGCTTCTCTCAGTCTTTACCATGTACCCTATTTGTATGCTAAAGAGGAGACTGAATTTAAATTCAATGCTTTTCTCTTTTTCTTTAGGATGGGCTTTCTGAAACATGAACATCTGAGGAGATAAACATTATTTACAGCTTTGATTTATAATGGTTAACTATAATCCAGTCGAGGAATGTAAATTTGTTGTTTGTTTGGTTACCTCCGACACTTGTAAATGCTTATTTATCATCAGAAACCACACGCTTTTAATTTAGTGTGTTAATTTATAGACCTTGCTCAAATCTTATTTAACAGACTAATTTATAAACACTAGACAGAATGATCCAAATTATAAGTGTTAACTTTGCTGTCAGACTTATGCATTCCTACTAAGAGCATGGATGTATTTCTTTGGTTGGTTTACAAATTACACATTAATTAGTTCTCTAGTTGACTGATTAGAAAATATCTTCTATCCTGACCATGAAGTTCTGATTTATCTTTTTGACGTATAATTATGCCTCATAATTTGTTTTCACAGGGTTCTGATTTATTAATGCAGTGTGCTAGACTTTAAAACATAAATTTCAAAAGCTCTGAAAAAAAAGTGAAAAAAAATTCTTACTGAACAATAATCCTTTTGGAGCATAGAGCAGACTTTTTTCACACTTTTGCTTGAAACTTAGGGAAGATATTGAGAGAGTGTTCCAACAAAATTTTTCCTCTTTTAATCTTTTTGCATTAAAAAAACTGCATTTCAAAGCACTGGCAACTGCTAGAGACAGACACATAATTCCAGTGTTACAAGCAGTGACTTCGGTACTGGATCTGACTGAACTGAGACAATTACAGGCTACTGGGCTCAATTTGAGGAAATGGATCACAGTTTGGGTTCAATACACCAGTACCTCCAGTGTTTTCCTTCCTTGGGAGAATAACCAAAATATTTGTTGACTTAGCAAGAGTTGTGTATTTTTTCCCCAGACACCTGGTGCAGATTTATGTTTATCAGTACCGTGCTCTCCCCTGCTGAGCACTGAGTTACTGACTTCTGCCAAAGGCACTTGCTGCTCAAGGAATCCTGGGCAGTGCTGGAGAGCACTGGGCAGGAATTAGCCCAGCAGAGCCACTTTCTAAGCCCTCTTATTTTACTTCTTCTTTTAATTGAAGCTACAGAGAAATTCTGTTCTGCATTTGAATTCTTTTCTGAAAATTTGGATTTTTTAGAAGATGAATTCTTTTCTGAAAATTCGGATTTTTTAGAAGATTACAGTAATTTCACGATTATAAGCCGCACCCTTTTCACTGAAGAATCCAGCCTACCCCAGTAGTGCAGCTAATCATCAGGTGCAGCTTATAATTGTGAAATTTCTGAAAATTCTAATTTTTTAGAAGATTTTGATGCTTTTGATTTTGACACCTTGCAAAAGATGGATTGTGCCATTTTGTGCATCTGGTATGTGCCTAGCTAGAAATTTTTTATGCTAATATTAATATAGACATAACTACATAAAAATATAACTTTCCATACATGACTAATGGAGACTTTTATAGCTTTGCTACTCCATGATTGGAAAGCCAATGTTGATTCAAGTAGTAGAACAAATTAGTAAGGTCCCAGTTTTATGCTGAAATAACTACACAGTGTCTTATGCTTGAGCTAGCACATTTAGAAAGAATTTGAATTTTCTGTGGGCATGTCTATATTTCTAAATTAAAGAAGAGGGAGGAGAAGGCTGAGTATTGCATTGCACTCCTCCAATTTGACCACCTAAACCATGATATAAAATTTTACGGACTGTTCATTCCCAGAACTGGTACGAAAAGTTACTATTGAGCAGATGATTACACTGTTTGGTCTTGTTCACCTAAAAAAGTCTTCTAACATGTCTCCAGGCTTTGTGTCCTTAAATACACCTATATATCCTTTTGTCATGCCCTACAGCATGCAATTCGTACCCTCCTTTACATGTTATGGAGAGAACTCTCCAAAGAGCTGCAGTGGAGCAATTCCTTGCAAGCCTTTGGGCTGCAAAGAGCCACACACAAAATAATCCATTAGTTTTAGGACCATGAGTCTCAGACAAGATGTGAGGCCTGAGGACCTCAAAGACAAACATTCTGCTCTAGTGAGATCTGGTCTTGTGACCACAAGCCAGCCCATTCTGCTTGGACCTTGGGAGCCAGAAATCAGTCCCTGTTCCTCTCTTATTTAGCAGTGTAGGCAAAGTCAAGATGTTTTATGCAGTGCTGTGAACCCTGCCCTGGGAAGCTGTTCCATCCACCCTGTGAGGGAAGAACCTTTTCCTGATACCCAACCTAAACCTGTCCTGACACAGCTTCAGGCCATTCCCTCGGTCCTGTCACTGTCACCACAGAGCAAAGATCAGTGCCTGTCCCTCCTCTGCCCCTCACCAGCAAGTTGTGACTGCACTGAGATCTCCCCTCAGTCTCCTCCAGGCTGAACAGACCCAGTGTCCTCAGCCCCTCCTCATGGGGCTACTCCTCCTCAAGGGTCTTTACCATCCTTGTGCAAAGAAAACTACATAGGGACAGGTAGAGAAAGGCAGGAAGAGGAGGGAGACCAGGTAACAATAAAATGATTTTTTTGAATCCCAGGCTATCACTGATCAGAAATTGAATCAGGGAGGACACTGAAGAGCTGCTGTTCAGAGGAGACACTGTAGGAAAAGAGAAAAGAAGCAGACTTGTACTGGAATTGGAGTAGCTGGTAGTTATTTCAATTAAACTATATAGGTCCTTTAAGACACTTGCAAAGCACAACACTTTTCAGCCTAAAATAGATGTTTTAAATAGGTTAGACATGTGATGTCCTGTACTTATAATAATTATAAGAGTCTCTTAGAAAACCAGGTAAGACACAGACATTTGTATTGCATTTCCTCCCTCTGCCCCACTACTAAAACCTGGCCACAAAAAGCCAATATAACATCATTGAGTAAGATAACCCCACCTGTACAGACTGCCAAAGAAATGGTTCAGGACTAAGACCTGGGAAAGATCAACCACAACAGCTCAGAAAGTGTGGGTTGGGAAAGGAGCAGTGAGGGAAGTTTCTGTCCACTGGAATATATCACCCCTTGTTGAAACAGAACCAGAAGTTCAGAGTCTCGCCTTTGCTGTCCAATAAATGCTTATGAAAAGCACTGGCAAAGCTATTGTGGGCTCACACCAATACTGCTGCTGGCAGCAGTAACTACTTCATTAGCTTAAAGTGACACATTCTGCTGCTTTAATGATTCCCAGTCTGCTGCTGACCTATGCAAATATCACTATGAATCCCTGAGATGAAAATAGTTTTGAGAACCAAAACACCAAGTAAATTTCACACATGCACAGAAATCCATTAAAGAACATTATTGATCTCCACAAGCTTAATAATGTTCTTTTAATGTTGTTTGTGTGCACAGTAATGGTTTAAATTTCTCTGGCTCCTGAGCATGGAATTTTAAGTATCCAAAATAAGACTGGGATTTCAATTCATATCTATCACTTCAAAAACTGTATAATGGGATTCAAATCTGAAAACTGAATAGAGCGGCAAAATTCATTATTAGCACCTTTGTAATAGTGCTGCACAAGGTTATAACAGATTCCTTCCTCCTGATCTGTCCTCTCTGCCCCTATGTCCAGATGGCATTATCAAGAATCTTGTACTGTGCTCCAATCCTTCAGCATTGTCCATGTACTCATTAAGACAACTGTCTTTGCCTGCAAATCCTGCTATATTTTGCTTGTCCTCAGCCCCTCCTTAGTGCCAAAATTGTCTCAAACTCCAATGTGTGTAAGCACAGCGGCTGACTGTCATCCTTCCTGGTGCTAATGGAGCTTTTTAATTCCTTTGTTAACCCTTTGAAAATGCCAAGTAAAGATTTACAATCTCCCTGTCCCTGCAGGGCCTCTGGAAAGGAAACCATCCAGATGGCAAAATGCAGTTTTGCTGAAACCCTCTCCCACAACTGCCAAACGCAGGAATGTGCTCAAGGCACTGAATGCTCAGCACAAGAAATTTCACAACTCATTAGCAATGCCACATCAAAATAATAAAGAACAAAACCCACACTGAAACCCAGCAGGCTGCAATCCCAGGGGTTAGCTGCCAGCAGCCTAGATGAGAATTTGAAGTCACAATGTGCACAGATAAGGTTTCTTGACCACTGTTGTTGCACTTCAATAATGTTACTAGTGTAAATATGCAAAAAAAAAAAGTTTCCAAGGTTATTGACTCACTCACTTTTTGAGGATGCAGCAGCTGAAGGATGTGGAACTCCCATGGTATCTTTTTAAGAATTGGAAGCTAAATCATTAGATTATTTTTTCCCAGAGCAAAGGTACAGCTGTTTTTGCCACCCTAATTTTTACATTACTCTTCTCTGAAAGAATGCTGGGGGAGTGTGAAACTGATTTTAAACACCTTTTGGTGAAAAAAAAAGCAGCAACTGAGCTCTGGGAAATCTGAAATTCCTTTAGAACTCCTCACAGTAGTCTGACCTTTTCTGTATTCAGCACTGAGGACACCATGCTATCCACTGGTTACCCACAACAAACTTGTTTTTTCCACCTCTACAGGTTTTCTGAAGGGAAAGAAATTAGTACATTTTAAAACAAGCCAGAATATTTACCATCCATCAATTTTATTATCTACTTGTCCTCAAAAATCAGATTTTTTGAACTCATTGGGATTGAAGGTGAGACAATAAATACCTTCTACAAATGTACTTCAGAAAGTGGGAGGCTCTTCAGCTGCTCAGTACAGTCATTTCTTGTAGAATGCATGCAATTGTAATTTGACTTTCTCACTAAAGATTTAGGGGCTTACTCACAAATCACCATCCCTGATGTTTGAGTGATTATAGGGTTGACAGCTGGCCAGTTTCCAGGTGTTCATCTGAGCCAATGCATGCACACAGCTGATTAGCACGGGGCCATGGACTTGCATATCTCCTGGTACCCTCTGATTTATTATTTATTTGATTTGTGAGGTAGCAGCTTTAACTGACTAACCAATAAAATGTTTTTTTGAGCACAAGATGAAGTTATTGGTAGCACAGAAATGCTTGTCTGACTAATTTTAACACAGTAAGTACATACTGAAGTTTGTATTTACATGTTGCTTCCCCTGCTTTCTTGGAGGATTATCTGAGGAAAACAGAGTGAAGGTTTGCATAATGGTATTTATATGGCACTTACAGTAATTTCACAATTATAAGCCGCAACTTTTTCCTTGAAGAATCCAGCCTGCCCCAGTAGTGTGGCTTATATTCAGGTGCGGCTTATCTATGGACAAATCCCAGGGAAATGCCAAGCCGGAAGTGAGAACCGGCTGGGGAGGGTGCCTGGGGCTGCCTTTAAAGGCTTTGCTGGTCTATGAAAACTGTTACAACTTGAGCACCTGACACCAAACCCAGCTGGCAGCAATTCTGTTACTAATTTGTACTAATTTGTTGCTTTGTCACACATGGATCCTCGCTTTAAAAAAAAAAAAAAAAAAAAAAAAAAAAGTGCGGCTTATATTCAGGTGC
Organism: Sialia sialis; assembly: GCA_009812075.1. NCBI lineage: Eukaryota > Metazoa > Chordata > Aves > Passeriformes > Turdidae > Sialia > Sialia sialis. The sequence continues at coordinate 83,853,702 of VRYO01002772.1, forward strand.
AGCTTATAATTGTGAAATTACTATAACTTCCATGAGTTGAGGATACTGCCTCTTTTCTTGTTTTCCTGCTCCAGTCCCCACACTCCTCTGGTTTTCTCTGGTCCTCCTCTGCTGCCTCTCTCCATCCCTGACTCCTTCATTTGCTTCTGATGCATCCCCAGGATTCCAGTCATCCTTCCCCACTAAGCCCTGCCTCTGTTCACTGGCACAGAGATATCAGGAGCAGAAGTCAGCTCCTGTTTCATTCTGGAAATGAACTCAGCTTCCTGGGGATTCCAGTCACTACTGACTCTGTTGCAAACTTCATTATACAAACCAATTGCTAACAAAAATTCCTTGAAGGAGCATGGCCTGGTTTGGGTTGGAGTGGAGTTAATTTTCAATTTTCTTCATGGCAGTCTGTGTGGTACTGTGTTCTGGGTGTGCTGGAAACAGCACTAATAACACAGTGGTCAAGAAGCTGGCAGGGGACACAGCTGGGACAACAGAACCAAAGGGATATTCCACACCACATGGCATCATGCTCAGCACATACAGCTGAGGGAAGAATAAGGAATAGGGAATGTTTGGAGCAATGGTATTTGCCTTCCCAAATCACTGTCATAGGGGACAGAGCCCTGCTGTCCTTGGAGTGCCTGAGCACCTGCCTGCCCATGGGGAGTCATCAATGAACTACCTGGCTTTCTTTGCTGGCACAGAGGACTTTTATCTTACCTGTTAAATTGATTTTATCTCATTCACCCTTCCAGTTCTCTCAGCCATTCTGTCAGGGAGAGTGAATGAGTGGCTCTGTGGGACTCAGCTGCTGGATGGGGTTAAACCTTGACAGAACATCTGAGTGGATTTCCATGATGGAAAGAGGACTAATCCCTACACTGCACTGTGAAAATCAGGTTCTCACAACTTCTAAGTAAGCCCTCTTGTTGTGTGAAAGCTGGCAATAGATTGCTGTCTGCAGTTTCACAGGTCCCTCCTTGGGGAAGTCCTAAATTACCCTCATATTATGGCAGGCATGACAAGGACATCCTTGAGGTAGGGTTTTAATTAGGTCACATAACAGGACCAACAGTAGATTATACAACAGGAGGGCTGCACCTTTTTCTGTAGGTATGTGATCATAACGTTAGAGTAAGGACTGTTATTTCCATTATAAATCTTATTTATGTTTGGAGTTGCTATCTTGGTTGCAAATATTTTTTTCAGACTAAAATCTGACTGACAAACCTACAGCTTGGAAGCAAATATTTACACACTATGGAAAAAAAACCCTGCAGTAAAGCGCTTTGTTGTTTCATTCGTTGCATTCACAGACAAAGAAAATCAGCTTCCATTTAAAACAGTGATCTAAAATGATGTCTCTCTGGGGAGCAAAGAAAGATATTCATAAAGGTTAACATCAGCCTTGGGAAGAAAGTCTGCTGTGCTCCCTTCAAGGCCTAATGTAATGAAGGCTTCTCCACAGGATGATTTGGAGCAAGAGACTAACTTTAGGAATGTTGAATCCACCCCCCTGCAGTATTCTCCATCTCTGCTGCCTGTAGGCTCTTGTAGGCTGCAGAGAGTCTCTCTGAATATGCTCCTTAATGTTCTAATACTGCACTAATAAAAGACAGCACCCAGTGTTGGAAGATTTAAGCCTTTGCAGCAGCTATAAGGGTTTAAGGAATCAACAACAAAAACAACAACAAAAATCACCCCTATTCCTTCCTTTGTCTCAGGTGTGGGCTGAGAACCTGCCTCACACAGCACTTGCCATGCTCTTACTCCAGCAGATTGGACAGGGAGGACATGCCAGGTCACTGATCCTCAAACACCCATTTCCATTAGCAAGCTGGATATTTGGGGGAGAGGGAATGTGTCCCAGAGCTAATCAAGTCTGCCAGCTTGCTTGCCTATAAAACCTGAAATGACAATAAGGTGGCTCAATTTTTAGTATTCTTAAAGGAAGAGCAAGATCCCAGAGGAGTGGAGCTTATCATGACAGCACACACTGAGGTCCTTTTGAGGAAATGCCCTGAAAGCTCTTTCTAAGCCGGCTTAGGGAGTGTAACTGGTATTAATTCAGAGGGATGTTTTGTTCAAGGGAAGTATCTATTCAAGGAACTCTGTACTGCAGAGGTGGGAGCAGACTAAGCTTCCTTCAAAGCTCTCTGCTGGGCTGTGGAACGTAACAGCGGGGCTTGTGACACACGTGCATTTTCAATTCCAGTCTCATAATTGTAGGAAAGGACTCGCTTTTAATTCTTTGAAGGTAAAGCAGAACAGAGCCCAACCCATGTATTTTCCAGCTTCAAGGTACTTAAGAGCTTCCTCTTTTTCATGTATTGTTTTTGTTACTGAAACCATCAATTCTCCTCTAGCCCTAAGCTTTGTGCTTGGAATGTAAAATAAGGGAAACTTATGAAATTATTTTGTCTGGTTGATCAAAATTTAATTTCACTAAGTCCTGAAGTCTTTTCCTCACATTAAATTGCATATAAAAAAGATTCTAATATCCCTAATTTTCAGACATAGTTACACAAATAGTTTGAGGTTAATACAGATGGCAAACAAATGCTACAAATAATAAGATCTTAAACCATTTCATGAGATTACTGTTCCTCTAAAAAGGCAGAACACAAGTCTTCCACAGCACTAACAAGTAAAGCTGAAGGATGTAATCAAACATTCTGGACTATAATTGAGGATTTGGGCAAAACAGGATTAACACGTATTTGTCTGGAGTGTTCCAGCTCTTCTGAGGAAACTACTCCAAATGGTGACTAGAGAAATCTTTAGACCCATGGAAAACTGTAGGATTTCATGACACCTTAGCTACATTGAAACTGTGAAAATCCAAGGATAAGCAGAATTCACATGATTTTTTTACTTCTCTGTAGCTTTAGCAAATCTCCAGGGAGAGAATGCTGATAGTACTGGGTCATGCAGAAGATCTGCCTGGATTAGACCCAAGGTCACACCTGCCTCTGTTTCCAGCAATATACATGCAGATTTCTGGGAGAGAATAAAAGCCTATTTTGCTACTTCCCTATTGCAGTTTCAAACAGTTTTCAACTCAAGGCTGGTTTGTATGATTTTTCAATTCAGATGTGGATTCCAGGTGGATGCTGGAGGAGCTCTTTGGACTCCTTGACTTCATTTAAACATTTGGGGTGTCTTTGATAGCAAGTACACAGGTATGGTTACAAATTGTAGATGTGTGAGAGAAAACTTAGTTGCTCAGCTTAGTCTCTTCATTATCTTTTCCAGGCGTTGACATCCCTTCATTGAGCACTTAACTGATGCCCCAAACTAACTTTGGCACCTGTAGCTGAAAGCATAAAAGCAGACTAAAGTTTGTAGTGTGAGTACCCACTTTGTGTGGAAACAAAACTAACTGGTGTGAAAGTAAACTAGAAGTTTATTTTCCCTTGAGGTATAGTGGGAGGGGAGGCCCCACGTTGGGTGCCAACTGATCTATCCTCTTTTTCCCCTATCTCCGACTTCCAACTAGCTCTCAGTCAGAGATGGAGTGAGGAGATCATGGAAAAGCAGACAAAGGAGGCTCAGACCCCCTGGCTCTGTTCCAAGGTTTATTCTTGAAGGGGTCCAGAAGGGAAAGAAAGAGGTTACATGGTACACAAGGGTTATACAGCTTTCAGGAAAGCGGGGGGTGGTCAGGGGTCAAGTAATAGATTCTCCTTCCAGCTGGTAGGGGGAAAGCAAACATATATTGTTCAGTGGAATGCAACAGGGAGGAGATTTGGAAGGGAAAGAGAAAAACCATGAAAATAATTTCTCAGAGTTATGGTGGGCTAACAATGGATGAAATGCTCTACACAACGTGCAAAGGGTGGGAGAGCAGCTCTCCCAACCCAAGCCTCATTAGCAGCAATATACATCCCTGCCTGGCCTCTCAGCATTTGGGCTCAGGAGTTCACCTCCTCCTGATGTACAACAAGGAAAATTCTGGCCTAGCACCACAGCCTAGCCAAATTCTGTGCTGGAATCTGCATTGCAGCACATACTCCACCTAACAGTCACTTAGGAAGGGAAGGAGAGAGATTATCTTTGTTTTTTCATAGAGAATGAATGTATCTGAAGAGTTGATATTGTTGCCTGGAGTTATTGGTTTTACAAAAAACTGAACATACCTTATTAATTTTTATATTTTACGTTCTATATTTTATGATGAAGTGAGCTGTATTTGTTGGAAAAAAACATACTTTGTAAATTTACATAAGCTCTAATAATTACAGATCCTTCTCAATCTGTTTTTTTTTCAGTAAAAATCAGTGAATCTATAAAAATAAATTTAGAAACCTCCTTCAATTTAATTTTTCAAGTAAAAAAGAAAAAAGGAATATATATATTTCTACTGTACCAAAAAAGAAAGGAGCATGCACCACATCTAAATCTCATCTTGTTGCAGTGAAATCAATTCCACAAACCACATCGTTCCTTTAGTTTGTGGATTTAAATTGCTTCTAAAATCTCATTAACCAAACCTCTGTGTGGAAAGATTCTGGCTTTGCTATGACAATAGGAGGCTGTTCTCGACCCACATACACTCTTCACAATCAATTCCACACCTCATGCTGCAGAGATAAAAATGCCCTATTTTTTGGCAGACAGGATCTGAACATTGTGATGACCTTAAATTCCGGGACAGCCTTAAACTCAGAAAACGGAGTTGCAATTTAAAATTAAATAAGGTATACTAGAATAATAAAATTATGTATGCAAGTGCTTTATTTAGGAATACTATTAAATTTTCAGGAATTCTTATATGTGGATTAACTCTATGTTTCTTACCTTGAAGATTTCTCACATGGCTTCTTTACAATTTCAATATTGGTTTCTGTGTTTTTAACTTGTTCAAGATATTAAAATTATGGGAAAATTTATATAAACCTTGCCCTTTTAAAATTAGTATACTCTCATTCTAATTGTAGAAGGCAGAGACCTTAAAATCCAGTACAAATTTAACCTTCATACATGTAACCAGCAATCTAAATTTCTAAAGTGTTGCAGAAATTCTCATTAGGAGGACAATTATTTTCTGTTGTTGTTTGTTTTTTTTTTCCCAAAGAATTATTTGCCACATGAAAATGTCAGCTTTAAAATATAAGTAATTTGGAAAATTCAATCTGATTCAAGCCAAATTTCTGCCTTTTCTTGTTTTGCTTCTGTTGGATTTGTATGATTGCACAGGTAGTCAGAGTGCCTTTCCTGATGGTTTGTTGCCTTTGGTATTTATTCCTGTATTGACATGATTTAAAATTGCTGAAAAACAACCAGGTGCCTTATGCCTAGATTGAACAAAACTACAAATCTTGAATCTCAGAGATTATCATAATGTTTAAGATTCTACACTGGCAGCTGTATACTAACAAGAAAAAACAATTATGGTAATTTCACGATTATAAGCCACACCTTTTTCATAGAAGAATCCAGCCTACCCTAATAGTGCGGCTAATCATCAGGTGCGGCTTATCTATGGACAAATCCCAGCGAAATGCCAACCTGGAAGTGAGAGCTGGCCGGGAGGGCACCTGGGGCTGCCTTTAAAGGCTTGGCTGGTCTATGAAAACTGTTTGCAACTTGAGCACCTGACACCAAACCCTGCGCTGGCGCGATTCTGTTACTAACTCATTACTTTGTCGCACATGGATCCTTGCTTTTAAAAAAAAAAAAAAAAGTTCAGCTTATATTCGGGCGCAGCTTATAATTACTGTAACTTTTTTCCTAAAAGGTAGGAGATAATATTTGTACTTTAAAGAGGGGAAAAACCTGGGACTTTCCTATAAGTATATTAAAAATTCTTTTCTTATAATAATAGTTTACCCTTGATTCATATAATAAAATTGTTTAAATAGTAATAGAACATGCAGAGGTGTATTTGGGGAGAAGATATCAAGAACTAAAGCAAAGGCAGAAGAGTTCTATGATCTCTGCAGGAGTAGTATGTGACTATTTCATAAATAATTCCATAATGTATTTTTAATCTTTAAAATATTGCTTTGACAAATGCAGCTTACTATAGGTATGCACCAAGCATTAGGTTCCATTCATCTGCTCTTTCATCTTTTCTATCTGGTGTTCACAGCCTCCTGTACATTTCACGTGCCAGGTCCGCATGGCATTTGAACTTAAATTAATTTAGTGTTTCCTGGCAGCCTCTCTTGTGTTACTGCAGGGCTCCATCTTCCCATTCTTCTCTGGAACCTGCTAATCTCAGCTCTCTTCTCACGTTGCTGTCACTCTTGGTCAGTGTGGATCTCAGTTGTCAAGTTCTGCCTTGTCCTGCCTTGAATATTCCCTTCCAGAATGAAGCCATGGACCCTGAGTTTTCTGGAGTCTGGTCCTAGCCCTTACCACAAGATTTCTCATCCTACTGCAAAGTCAGATCCTGCCTCTGACCTAAGAAACAGTCAGATGTAAATCTGTCTTAGACAGTATTATTGATGAACTAGCAACAAGAAATGATGGGTCCCTCAACACTGCTTTAAAAAAATGGCTTCATATAGCAGAACCAGAGGTGATGGATTGCATTTCAAAGCAGCATGAGTCTATACACAGGAATTTTAGAACTGGAGGAAGTTTAAAACATTGTCAGAATAATTTTTGACATAGGGATAGTGGTTATAAAACTCACTGAGTTAAAATCCTGTGAGGGGTAAGGAGTTGGACTGGACAATCCTTCTGGTCTCTTCTAATTTAAGAGATTCTAGGATTCTGTGAAGGGTTATCAAAAAGATGGTGAGGAATTGTGCGGGCTGTTCTCTCTGTCCCCTCTATCTGATCAAGAACTGGATCCTGAATATGTGCCCTGATGAAACCACACAGCTCTGACAACAGAGGTGGCGAGAGACAAATCTCTGGGAAACACACAGTAGTGGTCAAATGATCTCCAGGTGTAACACAGCTGTCTGGGAATCCTGCAGGTTATTGCATGAACTACAGAGCTCAGCTGAGCATGGGAGGGCGTGGGCTGAGCCCGAGAAGAGCTGTAACACAGCTCTACAAGTAGCAGAAATTAGATGAAATGTGGAAAATTATAAGGGGGGAAAATCTGCCAGAAATGGTCAAAACAGTTTCTTAAGGTACTGGCTGAAGACCTACAGGTTGAAACATAGTGAGATAAAAAATCTATAAATTTAAATAGAGAGTTTTCACATTCTCTCAGTTTCTTTCTTCTGGGTTCTCCTACCATTCTGATCCTTCCCTCAGTTCCTCTTCTATCCCTAAACCCACTTACCCTTTGCAGAATTCATTACTTATCATTTGAAAGCCCTCCAATGAACAATGAGTACCACCAGCACCTGTCATATTTTTTTTCTTTTGTCTTCTTTTCCAGAATGGGGAGCTCTCTTGCAATTTATTCCTTTTCCATCTAAAACTAATGACTTGTAACATTCTTATTTTCTCCTAGGTTTGAAAATGCAAAATAGGAAGAATGTTATTTTTTTGTCATTTTACGTAAACACATGCATATTTATTAGGACAAAAGAGAACCAAAAGAACAAATAAATGAGAATATAGAAGAAGGAGGAAAAATTGTTCTGTTACACTGACATATGCTTTCTGCAGCCTCACTATTAGCAACTGCTGTAATAAGTGTGTCTCTGCCTCTATAAGGGCCTTACTCTGGTAGATGTAAAAACATGAAAAGCCTCATAGAACAGGATTCTCAGGACCATGTCCCAAATAACGAACTCGTTTCAGATATCTGAAATGGAGTTTTTCTTCTTTTAGGACTTTCAGATCTCTACATCTATTTGAGTTAAGTCATGTTGATGGTTCCACATTTTCTTTCCACTGCCTAAATGAGATTTTCTACTGATATAACATTCAGAGAGGCCCATTTTAACGGTGCATATAGAATCTCTTTTGCATTTGAAAAACTGTGCTAATGTGCACAGGATGTATTATTCATATCACGCCTGCTGTAATTTACATAACTCAGGAAAAACTATTCACATTCTGGGTTTTCATTTGTTGCTCAGACAATATTGATAATGCTCACTAGACTTGTGTGGCTGTCTTAAAGTACAGTTGTTGGTCACCATGGAAATTTAGTGTAACTAAATAATCTTAACACATAGCTCACATGTCTTTATAGGCTAGCATAGTATTCTTTATACTTAACACCAATATCTTCTGGGCACTTGGCAAATTCTGTGGTAATGGTATTCACTTAGCCAGAAAGAGAGAGCAAAATAGCAAAATCACTTTAAGAGCAGGCACTTGCAGCAGGTACTGTAGGGCTCCATATATATTTCCATAATGGATCAAAGTATCATAGTTTGAAAGCAAAGAATATTTGCATTCTATCTTCCTAATTATGAATTCTGCAAATTAAATCTGAAATTTAAAATTCAAGATGACTGTTTCTGGCTTTGATTATGAAATATTGTGCCACAAGAACTTAATACAGTTTCTCAATAGAACGACAAGACAATATAGCTCCGTAGTCCTAGTGTAATTCCATAGAAATAATAAAAATTACAAGACTCAATTTTTGTCTTTTAAAATAAATAAAGGCCAAACAGAGACTCAAATATAGCAAATAAAAAATTGCTATCAAAAACTGAAATGGAAGCCAAGAGAAAATACTCTTGGGCCAGAAATAATCTTCCACTTTTTCTTCATCCAAATAAATAAATTCCAAAGGAGAAAACTCTCATATCTCTTCCTCTTCCTTTTCTTTTCATCAGTGAAGAGTACAGAGCTGCCCTTGGGCCTTAAATTTCTGTACAGGAAGATACTGGGGCTCATGACAAGAGTTTATTCCTCACCAGAAAATTTTCTATTCCATCAGAGATCTCGTTGAGGTCACTCTGAAAAGCTGGAATAGACCAGGACCTTTCTCTCTGTAGGCTTAGCCTGAGCCACAGACAATGTGCATTCCTCCCCTGCAACCTGCTTGACACCTGCAGGTCAGACCCTTTCCCTGGATGTTTGTAGCAACTCTCGTGCTCTCTCTCAGAGGTGTGGATTCGCTGCTGCTGCCTCTTCTCACACATCAACACCTGCCTTACCTCTCGGGGGGGGTCTGTGCCTTTTTCTGCCCCTTGACAGACTGACAGACACACTCATTTTCCTCAAGGCATTAAAGAGGGCTCCAGGCTGTTCCTACTGCATCTCAGCAGCTTTGTGCTGACACTCTTCTCTGCCCGTGCTGTCTTCCTCATCCTTGCCTTCCATGCCCCTCTTTCCCCATTTCCTGCCTTGTACCCATCCTAACTCTGGTGTTCTGGAGTCTGATTTTGAACTCTGCACTTACAGTAATTTCCCAATTAAAAGCCGCACCTGATTATAAGCCACACATCCGGGTAGCTGGGTAGACAATGGGATTTGTCCATATATAAGCCACACCTGAATATAAGCCGCATTTTTTTTATCTTATTTTTTTTTAAGCGAGGGTCCACGTGTGACAAAGTAACAAATTAGTAACAGAATCGCACCAGCGTGGGGTTTGGTGTCAGGTGCTCAAGTTGCAAACAGTTTTCATAGACCAGTGAAGCCTTTAAAGGCAGCCTCAGGCACCCTCCCCGGCCGGCTCTTACTTCTGAGTTGGCATTTCACTGGGATTTGTCCATAAATAAGCTGCACCTGATGATTAGCCACACTACTGGAGTAGGCTGGATTCTTCAATGAAAAAGGTGCGGCTTATAATAATGAAATTACTGTGGTTATATTTTTCCAAGAAGCATGATACAGTGAAGTTCTGAACTCAACCCTTTTGCAAACTAAACCTAAAAATCCATCCCAGAAGCTGCATATCTGTCACCAAGCTGCTGCTGCTGCTTGCTGAACACTCCTCTGTTGTCTTTGTTATTCTATAGGAACTCAGAAACAAACTGGTCACTTTCAATCAAATGCACTTTAAATGCAAATTTTACTATTCTGCTTTGGAAAACCAGCTAGTATGTTTAATACCATTTGAGGCTTATCTCTTTTGCCTGAATTCCCCCTGTATTTGATGAGAGGTAGATGAGATCTGAGCTACCTGTTTCCTGATACTATTCTTGGCTCAATTGATTCTCTTTTTGCCAGGACCTGTAAGTATGAAACCAGATGTTCCCTGACTAGAAACAAATGTCTTTCATGAAGAATTGTTTCAGGCAGTAATATCTAAAGAAGTAAAGAGAAAAATGTTCTTCTGCAAAGACCTTTAAACAAGAAATCATCTAAGTCAGAAATCCTTCCCCTAAACCACTTGGCCTTACTCATTTGAAGAAGTTTTTTTTTTTTTTACACACAGTTTGTAAGGTATCATTTCTGTCACTTAAGGGTTTTCAAAGACCAGGCACAGAGTGCTGTCCTTAATAAGTGTTGACACTGAAGACAATGGGTACAGACTGTTCTTGCAGCTTCCTGTGGTTGCACAAATACAGCCTTATAAAAAGTACTTGCCAGATTTGTGCTCTGACAGAATATGTATAACTGTCTCCCATCATTTGTTAGTCTGGCATAAGTATTATGGATATTTGTGAGTTCTTTCAAATCCCAGTCCATTCAGAGGAAAAACTATTACAGTTTAAATGAAAGAAAATATAGACCTCATGTGAGTTTCATCCACTGTACTGCAGAAGAGTTTATTGCAATAGCATCTTCTTGCTTTGCCAATGACTGGTGCAACTAATAAACTATTTAAAGCTAATACCTAAAAAGCATCAATAGAACCTTTTAATGAACCCACTCAGATGACACTTTTCCAGTTACCTTGACAGGTGAGTTGGGTTTAAGCAATTTACACAATGTAATACTATAAAGCAATTGACACAATGTAATAGTATAAAGGAAATGTGCTGTAGCATATCTTGTAGGACTAACAATCTCAGTAAGATCAGCCTTCCCTAAGCACACTGCTGTGCTCATATATATGCTGCTATTTTTAAAGTGTGCTTTCACATTAGAGAAACACGTTAAAGAGAAGCATCCAAATTTCCACATTACAGAAGATGACCTAGGAAATTCTATTGCAATAAACAAATATTGCTCCCATTGATATAATCAAGTATTTCTTGGTGCAATCATGTTATTCCAGTTTTATACCTGTTTAGCCAAAATGGGAATTGCTCTATTTGTCTTCTCCAGGCTAATATTCCTGCAAACTGCACTATGCCCCTGTATAAAGCTGGGATATTCATAGCAATTTTCATAAATGCTCACTACACTGAATCTTACAAATCCTTCAGAAAGTGCTGGTGTCAATTTACATTTACAGTTAAAGCTTGTGTCACTGAAGTGCAGAGGTTTTTTTAATCATTATTTTAAAACTGGTGAGTCAATGGAGAACCTGTATGATTAGTTGTTTCCATACCATACTTCTCCCACTGCCTGTTTGAGATCATGAGGAATATTTTTGCTACAACCCCTGAATGCTTTCAAACAACATTAAAATGAGGGTTCAAAAGTAATTGCTTTAAAGTCCTGTATATTCAGCTGAAAAATGATGAATACACGAATTTTTAGTGTCACTAGTTTTAGTGACAATATGATGGCAGATAAATGAAGAGAAACTCAGAGTAAGATAAACCACATAAAGGAAACATGGATTTATTTCTCAAACTATCCACAAGTTCTGCCATATAGAGGCCTTGGAACGAGCACACATTCTTGGGAGTTTGAATCCAAATTATGGGAAATAGGGAAAGGTGCATCTCTTGTGTCTTAAGTCCATTAGCAACATCTATCCTGCCTTTCTGATCCACTGCAGGTACAAGTTCCTATTTTGCAGGGAAGTTGCTACAGACTCTCATGCCATATTTCTATCACTGTTTTTATTTATGCAGATAAATCCTAATACTAAAGGGGAAAAAATGTATCAGCTTTAGGTTTTTCTGAACAAGCCTGAATAACAGGCTGTTTTTATTTGTTATTTATTTTGAATTCATGCAGCTCTGCTGAAAGACGCATAGCCGTGACACATGAGGAGACAAACCTTGTGGAGTACCAGAAGGAGCAAAAGCAATGAGACCTTGTAGAATCATTTATTCAACCTGGGGAAGCATCCTGTCAGGAATCTAAGGACTGAACCATTCCCAGGTTGTGTTGGGGACCAGCAGAAGCAGGTGACTCTGAATGGGATCTCAACAGACAATGCAGTTTAGCAACAGATTTATCCCAGGGACAGGTGTTTGTGATCACCTCTAGAAGCATCTCTGTTTGTCCTGTTCTCCTAGCAGAAATTTATCAAATCGTTATTTCACAGGTTCCTCCAAAGGCTTTGTATCATCCTGAAAGAATTCCTGTAGACCAAAGCGTTAGGTCAGAATGAAAAATTGACTATGATAAATGCTTCTGCAACGCAGTGGTAATGACTTGCAATGCACTGCAGCAACAGTTTAGGTGCCTTATCTCTTTGATTCATCTGAAATGGGGCACTGAACTAACCACTACTAATTTGTGTTGTATCCTTGAGGATGTCATGTACAATCTCATGAGACTCCTACTGCGGCTAAGCAGCAATTTAACTAATCATTAGAAAGCGTATCTTAGCCTAGTGAAATAATTTAAAATTCCTCCTAATAATACAGATCGTAATGGATTCCTGTGATGTTACTGTCACTGCCATATACATTGATACAAAAATTCCATTAAAATTTTGTTATACCATAACATTATAATAAATTATCAGTAGTAGGAGGGAGAGATGGCATTGTAAATCTGTAGGACATTGTATTTTCATACAGCATCTTTACACCCTGAAAAAGTATAGACGTGCTTATTTTCAGAGAACATCAGCTGTAAAGCAGTACCTATAGGTAAACTACAGTAATTTCACAATTATAAGCCGCGCCTGATTATAAGCCACACATCCAGGTAGCCGGGCAGACCACGGGATCTGTCCATATATAAGCCGCACCCGAATATAAGCCACATTTTTTTTGGTCTTTTTTATTAAAGCGAGAATCCATGTGTGACAAAGTAATGAGTTAGTAACAGAATTGTGCCAGGGCGGGGTTTGGTGTCAGGTGCTCAAGTTGCAAACAGTTTTCATAGACCAGCCAAGCCTTTAAAGGCAGCAGCAGGCACCCTCCCTGGGCGGCTCTCACTTCCGGATTGGCATTTCACTGGGATTTGTCCATAAATAAGCCGCACCTGATGATTAGCCGCACTGCTGGGGTAGGCTGGATTCTTCAAGGAAAAAGGTGCGGCTTATAATCATGAAATTATTGTCAGTATGAAAATAGGGTCTCTATTACACTGAGACTAGATCTGAGAAGAAACAAGTTTTGCATTTGTTTTATTTTTGCTAAAGGAGAAATAAACTGCTTGCAGAAACTATTACCCTGTTATTCAGAAAAGGCTTTAATCTCATGTCAAACCATTCACAAATGTTTAGATTCGTATTGTACCATGTAACTACAGTCCTGAGAGCTGTAGCTCAATAAAGTCTTATTTGCCCAGAGGCTAAAAAAAATCCCTCCCTGAGACCTGAAGCCTGTATGTTGGGTTAATAACCTTATCTCCTTTTCATGTTTTTACCTTCGGTAAGGTTTCCTTCTCTTTGTTGTCAACATCACAGTGACTTTGCAGTTTAGCTTTGTACTTACATCTATAAAAGTAGAGCCTGTTGCCACCCATGTTCTTCTACTCAGGCCTGGACAGCTGTTGTGTCATTGCAGATGACAAGGACTTGACAACAAAATCCAATTAATTCCCAGGTAAACCACTGTGAAATGCTAGAAGTGAGTAACTGTAATTAGTGAGCAACTGGTTAAAGCATGAGAAATTCTAAGCCAAACAATTCAAAACACTACTTACTGATATGTATTAAAAGATGAGTCAGTGGAAAATCAATTATGAACTGCACATAAAATGGGGTAGGAATCTGCCTGATGTACAAAGGAGGGTGCTCCACTTTAGCATCATGCCTGTTGCAGTCTCCTGTCAGGTGTCCCTGATCCTCTGCCAAGGGATATTATCTTTCCATTCCTCAACATTGACCTTACTACCCTCAGACCTCTCTATTTCTTTATACTTAACCATTTCTCCATTTATTCACCTCCACTTTCTCCTGTTGCCAAGAAGTATCCTGTTTCTATCCTGGCTATTAATTTCATTTTTTTCTCCACCTCTTCTCTAGTAGCTCATTTTTCTTTGTCCAGTTATCCCCTTCATCACTGTCTTGCCACAAGTAGCTAGTCTTTCTTATTTTTGAGACTATGCCACCTTGGCAAGCCTGAGAAAGATCAGGGCTGTGATATTTCTCATTTTCTTCTTCATTGATCGCAGAGGAGTTGAAGTTGCTGGGAATGGGGATTCATTTAGCTGGAACTCAGACAGGCAGCTGCCATGACTGTCATGATCCTGCAGGGACAGATTTCAGTGATGCAAGTGACAGCTCCAGCCACCGTGCCAGCACAAGTCAGTAGAGGTCATACTGGGAGGAGGAAGGCAGAATTTTACAGTTTAACTCTCATTAGCCAGCCTGGTTATGAGTGCAGGCAGACACCAGTGGGATGGAGACAGAAACCATTTACCACAGGACTTTTTGGGAGAGCTGCCTGCACTGCTGCCTCACTCTACTTTTCTCAAGTATGATGAGCAAGGAAAAAAATGTCTTGAGGCTGCAAGAATGCAGAAGGAAAGGCTGAGGCGACCAGCTCCCAGTGTCTGGCTGCAGGCTGAGCTGCAGGTCTGAACAGTGGGTCAGAGATTGTAAGGCTGAGTTAGGAGAGCCTGGTATGTAAGAGGAGAATCAAGTGGCTATCAGACAGCCATTGCCTGCAAGAGGAGGGGATTTGAAGCTTGAGAAACCTTCCAGAGACTGATGGTGTGAAGAAATTCTGTGAGATAGAAGCAGCAAAATGCTGGTGGGATCTCTAGCCAGAGAGTCAGAGGTCACTGGGTGACTTAGGTTATAAATCCCTGGCAAAAGGATATAAAAGACATGTCAGAGGAATGATCCAAAGAGCATTTGTGTGCTGAAGAGAGCCGTGTGAGGACATGGGTTCCAGCAGCAGCCAGAGCAGGTTTGTGTACGGGGGGTGCAAGGGCTGCTTGCTCTGAAGGGTTTCTGTGCTGCTTAAGGGCAGAGGAGCCCTGCAAACCCTGCAGCTTCAGAGATGCAGCTGACCTTCCAAAGTCACACCCTGACAGGTGAGAGCTGGGAATAACACTCCTCTCTCCCAGCCCTACCTGCTAGACCATATTTCCCAACCACAGTCACACTCTAATTAGTCTTGTTTCCTTGGAAACCCACAGACCCAATTACAGCTTTGTTGAGCTCTCCAAGGCCAGCTCTTGGAATGACAAAAATATTCAAGGCCACCATCACCCCACCAACTAATGTTTCTTTTTTTTTCCTCCCATATCTGAATTTCCTTTTTTAAGAAACATAAAAAGCTCAGGAAACTCAGATATTTGTTCCCTTCAAAACTCAAGAGAAAAAACATTTGATTGCATTTTGCTGCTGCATTTTCTGGAAGGATGATTCAGACATGGTCAGTAGGTAAGACTCTTTCCATAAGATTTGCCTTCTGTGGCATCTCAGTGTCAGCAAGTATTCAACACGAGAGTGATTTGTAAGCTGAAGCTGGATAAAATTTATAGAGAAAGAGCAAATCACCCCCTGCATCCCTTGTCTCAACCCCCTCCCAAATATTAAGCTTGCATAATGCTTCTGTGGATGCTACAGACAAGACATTTGAAGCAAATGGCTGCTGGCATAAAGGTATGGTTTTGATTTGGCTACATTTATTCTGCAAGTCAAACAGCTTACACAGATCTTGGCAGCACTGTAAACAAGACATTAGCTAAGTCACAGAGCCAGGATACAAATTTGGAATGCCTTAAAATTCTCAGGACACTGGACCCACAAGTCCTATTCTTGATAATACACACTAAGAAGTTTATTTGAAAAATTTTGCATATTTGAAAAATATGCAAAATGCATGTTACTAATATGCACAAAAATTCAGTGTGCTTGGATTTAAGGTTTTCGCTTGGAGCCTATTGTATCAAAAAATTCAAAATCAAACCCGGCACTTTAATCTTTTACAAACAGATTTTGCAGAAATGCTATTTTGATTTAGAATGTTTACAAAATGCAGGCTTTTCAGCCATTACACAAAGTATTGGACACTATCATGTCCAGAGCAGTTACAAGTCAGATCTTCTTAGGCTGCCAGAGGATAGGAAATTTGCGCTGGAATTTTGCAGAAGAGAAGAAGCTATGATGAAAAATAAAATCATACTGTTTCTTCCATACTGTTTTTCAAAAGGAAATGGGGCACTGTGTTACTTAACTTATTCTGACACATTGTGGGTAGCATAAACTTGCAAATTTTGCTATTCCAGGCAAATTTTACAGGCAGAAGAGAGTCAAATACAGTATCTGAGAAGTGAGCGTTTGAAATTATTTTCAGGATCAGCACCCTCATGTTCATGGCACATGCTTTCAGATAAGTTACCTGAAGCAGAAGCAGAAGCAGAGCAGAATGAACAAACAAATTATACTGAATTGCGAGTGCTGCCAGTAGAGTATGAGGGTTTGGAATAAAATTTCCAGCATAGTTTTTACATGTACATGTAACCTGTAACAGCAGTAGCAGAATCCATGCAGCTACTGAACAAATAGCAGCTGGATTTTTTTTATTATTTTTATTTTTTTTTTCCAATAAGGTATGCTTCAGATTAAATAGGAAAAGTAAGTCTCTTTTGGGAAGGAACATCTTTCATTTTGATGCTCCTTTGAACACTGCCATTAGAGAGTCTCCACATTTATTTTAATAGCAAGCAATAATAGTCAACTAAATTGCTCTGTCTAACCCATTTGAAAGTCACTAATTATTAAATAATTGTTTCCCTGTTTCTATTGAAGATGTCACCAGGCAAGGTACACACCAGTTATGTTCTTTTCTTTTTCCTGTTTTCCCTCTCACTCGCTGCTTTGCAGACACACCACCATCCCTGCACAGCACTGCAGACTCAGCAGTGGCTTTAAACAACCAGTCAAGCATTGAGAAGGTGGAATTCCATCTGGGCAGGCTGTTTCACACTGACACCTCCTAAAAAGATGCACTAACCAAGAAAAGAACAGCTGAAGTAGCTAAAGACATGCTTCGTTTTCACTTATGACAACACAGACATTAAAATTATGCAATTTATCTTCTCTGCCCCCTTATCCCCCACATGAAAGAGAGGCAAAATCCTTCCTTTGTGGGAGTGCTGAAGGTGCTGATGAAGATGAACACGAGGAGAAAGCTTGTCTCTGGTATTTCTGTTGGGCTATTTGCCAAGAGATGAATTTCAGCATGAAAAATTTATAACATAAATCCATATTCTCTCTCACACAGTTGTCTTCCAACAATGGAACTGACCATGTACCCAAAGCATTTCAGCATATATGCACACCAGGACATCACCACAGTGTAACCCTAACAAACAGACTAGTGCTGTGTAACCATCCAGGTTACATCTCCCTGAAACACAGAAAAATTGGTATCAAACTAATTATTATGAGGTGAGTGTACATGAACAGGAGATTGGAAAAGTACTTCAACATGTATTTCTATTTATTCCGCAGGCACACAAGAGAGCCCAAGGGGTAAGCAAAACTCCTTATTTCCTAGTCCAATGCACATCTATATTAGACAGAAAGAAAGACTGGAAAGGAATAAATGGCAGAGTGAGAAAACAGCTGAGTAATGAAAAGCAGTGCCTAAAGTAGATAGATAAGAAAAAAGCCCAGATGAATGACAAGGCAATAAAAAAAAAAAAAAAAAAAAAAAAAAACAAAAACCAAAAAGGAAAAAAAAGGGAAGAAAGATGAGCAAAGAAGAGAATTTGTCTTATGGCATCACCTGCCTTAATATGCTCTTAGGAAGGCTGGCCTGAAAGTACAACCAAAATTTCCCACGGAATTATGCCATGAGAAATTAAACAGAGATGTTCACTTTCACCCCCTGTCCCAGTATCCATTAAAAAGTTTGCACAAGGCTGATTAATGTGTATTGACAAATGTCCCTTTGGGATAGGGAGGCGTCACCTTCCAGTCTCCAAAGAAGCACACAGTAAGACTAAGCAGCTTGTTATAGGTCATACAGGACAACTGTGACAAAGCTGGAAACTGGCCCAGTCTCCTGGGTTTTAGTAATGCTCTAACAAATGATTAATTGTGGGGGAAGCATATCAGCCTGGGGACAACAGTCACAACATTACACACTCTAGTGCACCAGAAAGACACACATTTCTAGAAGATTGCTTGCTAATGTCTGGACATCCCTAAATCAAACAACCTTTTTCTGAAACTTCTAGAGCTAAAATTTTCCAAACTTACCCTGCTCCTTCACAGGTGCTGAAGCCAGTGGGGGAGAAGTGGTTTTGGCAGGCAGTGTCACAGCTTTGTCCAGCATGGAGCCCTGGCCCATGTGCAGTGACATCCTGGCTGAGCTCCTGTGCTGTGAGAGGGACAGCAACGAGCACTTGCCACAGGCTGTGCCCGGGGCTGAGCTGCCTTCTGGTAGTCCCACAATTACCCTTCCAGTAGACTTCCCATATTTGTGTGGAAAATGTGTTTATATCCTTGACTCTGAACACTTCTCTCCCATAAGGCTGAATCAAAGCAATTGTTGATGGGATGTTTTCTCTGGGAGCCTCTTCAGGATCTGGCTCAAATCAAACATCAAAGGTTTGAAAAACCACCATGGCTTTTACGAATTCTTCAAAGCTAGAGCTTTCCCCTCTCACCACCATCAAGCTTTTATTTGCCCCAAATGATTTCTCTGCTTCAAACAGCAGCAATACCCCTTCCTCCGTTGTGCTGCTCTCATGGAGAAAACAGCAGATTCCTGATTTTCCATGTAACTAGGTTATCCATGGACAGGATGCCTACTTGGTCAGTTCTTGTACCATCCTCTAGGACTGATCCCACTGCTGCACAGTCTATGTAACCCTTTGCTGGGGCAAAACCTGTCTGAGTGAAGGGCCAGATGTTCAGGCACCAAACCAGGTGTTTTGGAGATGCTGAATTGTTGTCTACACCTCCTACACTACTTCAAACATGGTGATTTATCTTACTCTGAATGAACTCTTTTGAAGAAAAATCAGTTTCAAAGGAAAGCTGCAAAGGAAGAGGCTCCCTTAGACTGACAGCTATCCAAATTGTTTGCCAGAGAGGGTTAACGAAAGAAGGGAAGGACCATGATGGTGCTGCATTTTGATTAATGAAGTGGTACATATAGTGAGAGATGATGTAGTGAGGGTGGGCTTCATTACC
>VRYO01002772.1:83881077-83901249 GCA_009812075.1 Sialia sialis
GGACTGAGTTTTGTTCCGTCTGATTGTTGTTTCTTTTATAGCTGCTGTTCTTGTTTGTCTTGTAGATATATCAGTAAAGAACTGTTATTCCTAAACCCATACTTTTCTGCCTGAGAGCTCCTTAATTTCCAAATTATAGCGAACTGGGAGGGAGGGGATTTTCATTCTCCATTTTAGGGAAAGCTCCTGCCTTTTTCTGGCAATACCTGTCCTCTAAACCAGGACACTCCAATAGCCAGGCCAGCTCTATGTATGAGATATGGATCAAATGGATGCCAGTCCCATGCAGTAGCCAGCAAAATGATTCTGCTTTGGAGAGTTCTAAAGTTCTGAAGTTCTAAAAACCTTTAGGAAAGGCCAGACCCTCACCATTTAGCATGGTTGTTCTGAATTTAGACAACCTTTTTTAAAAAATACTCATTAAGATTCATTCTTTCAACCCCTCCTGGCAAAAGGCTAAAAATGAGCCAAGTTGGAGGAGATGTGGGTGGGAGGAACTCACGTGCTTGGAATTGCAGCTGTAGCTCCAGTGGACCTGTGGAGCTGCAGAACCCAGGGAATGTTTTCACTCAGCCAGAGATGACAGAAAAGAACCTTGTATGCTATGGCTTTGTCAGGGTTCCTAACTTGAGGTTTCTTCCCAGAATTTTTTTGCCGGGAGTAGCTGTCCCTGTTTCAGTCTGATTCACCACTCCATTGCTACAATTTTGTGCTGATATTACCCTTCTAGAAATCAATCAGATAGACTGGCACTGGTATAAAAGTGATGCAGTGGTGAATCAGACCCATGGTTACAAAACAGTGTTTGTAGAAAAATTACATAACTGGATTGGGAATAATTTTAAGAAATTAATCACTTCAAAAGAGAAACAAAAAACCCCAAAGAAACAAACAAAACACACCAAAACTCCCAAATACTATTATGTTCAAACTTTCCTGACAACAGAACCATAAATATATTGCCCATTACTTAATCACACACTGACCTGTTTTGAAAAAGAACTAGTTTCATGAAGTTGAACAAACTCAAAAGATATAAAGATATACTACTCTGGTTTATATTGACAAAATTCTCTCACATTGGAAGGCAATGCTTTGCCTTTGCAGCAAATTTTAGAGGGAGAATCAACATTTTCCTCAGTAAGCAAGGATACAAAAGGCATCAGAAGGAGGCTTAGAGCTGAGTTGAACTGGTGGTAATGAAATAAACACCCATTTTGTGTCTCTGGAATCGGATCTGCTTTGTATGACTGATTTGAAAACTGATTGCCTGCTTCATCTCATCTACTCCATCGTTTTGGCTCTCCCTGAGCAACAGGCACTGATCACCAGCAGAATTTGATCTGTGCCCACTCTGCTGTCACAAGAGGAAACTGGGGCACGATTTGGTTCCAGTCCTTTTGTGTGAGAGACGGTTTGCTGTCTTACTACACACACGGGAGGATGTTTATCACATCAGTTGGTACTGCTGAGCAGAAGTCCAGTAGTACAGCCTTCTGAAAGTCACCAGTCATCAGCTCAAAAGCTTTGTTATCTATTCAAAACGAGATGAAAGAGAGGGTAGATGTAATCCTGAGTTAAGCACAGCTGAAATGATTACATGGTGTATGCTTTGGGACAGCAGGTGTCAAAGGGCCCAGCTTTTTCCTTCAGGATGGCTCTGTCCTCACACACCTGGAGATCTCAACATTCCAACACAGCAGTGGTGGTTGGTTGTGCCCTGTACAGGCATTACAAAGGGCTTTTCTTGCATTGCAGTATTGAAAGGTCTCAGACATCTGTGTGGTTTCAGTCTTTGCTGACTTTACCAAGGGCACGTGATCCACGTCTAGCTCGTCTCCCAAACTGACAAGCTGTGCTTTCCTATTATCTTGACAATCATTTTCTCAGCTGCATTAGCTAATTTTTAGTTCTAAATCCTGGAGCACCCCTGAAAGTGCTTCTCTTATTAGCTCCTTGTGAGTGCCCACAGTCATTTTCTCAGCTGTCTTAACCTATGATGAAGTCAAAGAGGGTTTTTTTTTTCCTTTTGCCACAAAGAGTGAATTCCCAACTTCAGGCTTGGAAGTGAATACGGAACTCTTGCTCACGAACCCTTCAATATCAAAACTAAGTATTGTTGAGGTAACTCGAAAGTAGCAGAAGTTTGGTTTAAACCATTAAATTAAGTACTTTCTTTCTGCAAAGAAAATAGGTATTTCCTGGAATATACTGCCACGGGGGGTTGCAGATGGAGATATTTTTATCAAAGATTCAGGAAAGGATCAGACAAATTCATGGGCATCATGTCTCAAAAAAGATATGAAAAAAGATATGAAAAAGACAGCATTGCATTCTCAAATATCCATAATGTAACCATTATTGATGCTAGAAGAAAATGATAGAACAAAAAGCATTCTCTTGGTATTTGTTGTAGATAAATTCCTGGGTTAAGTGGGCTTTTGGTCTGACTCTGCAGGACATTTTTTCTGTTTTTATAAGGATATGTTTACTTTCACCAGTCCCATTCTCTATATGAACACACACCATGAATTTTGGACTTCTGACCCTTCACTCCAAAAATTTTGAGAACGAAAGCCTGTATTAGCTTTAAATACAGCAAGATTTTGTCTTACCCTCTTTGCTAAATGTCAGCCCAAGCATTTCACGGTAAGCTGGATTTTTTGCTTTTTATCCCATGTGCACAATATCCAGGCTACTGTTCTACTGCTGTCTGAAAGGGAGTGTGTTTCCCAACCACTTAGCCTTTGCACTGTGTGTTCTGTTCTCATTTGCAGTCAGTTTTAAAAAGATTTCTTTTTCCTTCCTTTTTATAAATTCCTACTCTTTGTCCTGCCTGATGTCCGTGCTTTTCAAATCCACTGACATACTCAGAGAGTACTTTAGAAATCAATATTTCTGGTTGCTGCAGAAACGTGCCAAGTTGTTTGTAAAACACCATCTGGGACCAGGCATGGAAAGACAAGGCTTTTGTCAAGCACAGTCTCTTATTATTGATTGTCCTCAGATCAAAGTAAATACGTTGTAAGATGTACTGGGATACAAGGTAATTTCCAGCTGCTGGGAGAGTCCCTAAATCCTTGACAGGGAAATGTGAAGACCAGGAGCTGAAGACAGGTCGGGTGGGTGGCACGCAAGCATGCAGAAAGTGGTCTTTCCAAAAATACTTCTGCCTTTGCTGATGAATGCATCATTTCACTAGTTCTAAAACTGGCCTCATGTGCTAATAAATACTTGCTTACTTGGAATGCTTGCCTTTTAATTCTTGCAGGCCCTAATGATTTTAATTCACTCCCTCGTTTGCCCTTTTCTTCCTTCTCTCTGAATAGACATGGGAGGAGCTCCTGCATATTAATCTTGTTAAGTGTGCTGGAGCTGATGGACTAAAATCTAAACTGCTTGATTTAGCTGCCAGAGGTAAGTTTCCTCTTTATTTAATCACTCTCTGGAGACTGATGAACTGCTCTGAAAACACAACAAGGTCATACCTTTCCATAACAGTGAAAGCAAATTAAATGTGACCTTTTGCAGATGTAGTTCATGATTTCTTGTAATTCCTAAATCCCATGGAAAAAAAACTCTCAGAGAAGCATGTTTTGGGGATTTTTTGGTTATTTTTGTTATTCTTTCTTTATTTTCTTTTTTCTGTTTTGTTTGTGTTTTTTGGGGGTTTTTTGGTTTTTTGTTTTTTTTTTTTTTTGACTCAGTGAGTTGTTTTTATTGCTTTAGACATTGGATCTTTCCTCTGTGGTACATATGTCACAAGTATCCTGCCACTTGTTGCTGTAGCTGTCATCCCGGGGTAATAGGCTGCAGCTGTTTTTAATAACTTCTTACTGAAATCCTCATTTTGTTAAATCACCAACTCCTTTCATGAGAAAACACTCAAAAAATGCAATCAACACTTCCCCATTGTTACAACTAATAATTCAGTATTCACACACATAGCACTCGATATCAACATCACCCTATTTCATGTTTACTTTGAAGAAAAGGAGCAAGTGTTTGTTACATGATCAATTCTGGGATGGCTCGTTCTTAAGAATAATTTATCCCATGGTGATGAATTGTGGATATGTTGAGAAGTTCACCATGATGTCCAAGCTTAAACAATAAAAATCTTCTTGGATCCCTTACCTTTCTGCCTCTCTTCCAAATAAAAGAGCGTATTTTTCAAGAACCAAAAAAGACGTTGTTTTGGAGTGGGATCCTGCTTCATTTTTTCTGTCTATGAGCACTTCTTTATACTCACTCAGTTTTGTTGTTTCTGTTGTATAATGGCACTCAAACACCTCTTTGTTTTGACTGATTGTAGCAGCAGTGGACAAAACTAAAATCTCTTTCTTATACGTATATATATTTACATGCATACTTTTCTGCGTCCCTGTATGTGGGCATATATCCATATATATGACAATGGGAAAAATCCCAAAGTGGACAGGAAATGTGTAGGCACAGCTGTAGTGTTGGAGGCCCCTACACAGGGAAACTATATAAGCCCTAGTGAGCTTGTAAGACAGAAAAGCCCCTTCATCTTTCTTTTTGCTCTAAATGGAAATAATATGAATAATAGGAGACAACTTGTCCTGCTGTTTATTCTCCCCACCAACTATAACATTGATACCTGCACAAAAGTATTCCTCAGTATCTGAATTTCCTGTAGATAAAAGAGAATACAGTAATTTAATGATTATAAGCTGCACCTTTTTCATTGAAGAATCCAGCCTATCCCAGTAGTGCAGCTAATCATCAGGTATGGCTTATTTATGGACAAATCCCAGTGAAATGCCAACCCGGAAGTGAGAGCCGGCCGGGGAGGGCACCTGGGGCTGCCTTTAAAGGCTTCACTGGTCTATGAAAACTGTTTGCAACTTGAGCATCTGACACCAAACCCTGCGCTGGTGCGATTCTGTTACTAACTCGTTACTTTGTCGCACATGGATCCTCGCTTAAAAAAAAACAAAACAAAACAAAAAAAACCCCTGCGGCTTATATTCGGGTGTAGCTTATATATGGAAAAATCCTGTGGTCTACCCGGATGTGCAGCTTATAATCAGGTGCGGCTTATAATTGTGAAATTACTGTAATTTTCTTTCAATTCATGCTGTTACAAGATATCTTTTTTTCAACCAGGAGAAAATATTCTGTAAGTGCAAATGTTTATTTATTATAGGAGGTGTACAAGAAGACTACTTTATTTAAGTAGCAATACAACCAGCTCACCATTTCCCATCCTTGCCAGTCCCCTTGGGCTACAGGCACAGGGGCAGGTGAGTGTTTACTGTGCTGGCAGCTAATAGGCAGAGCCATTATGCAGCTCTCTTGGATGGTTAATAGGGAATATTATCCAAAATTGACCTTGTTTAGACATCGAGTGCCTTTGGCTTCACTTCAAGACACTTAACATGAACAAGTATCTGATTATATGGGCTTTTAAAAGACTGTATTGCTTAAGCAATATCTCACTGCAAGAAGCTCTAGTGTGCAGCAGAGTTTTCCTTTCAAAAGGTTGCATAAAGTGTAACTTCATGCCATTTAATTAATATTTGTCAGACTGATGAGAATTGAGGCCCAGGAATTTAGACCCGGTAAGTGCGTTTTAATCTACTGCAGAAAGAGCTACTCAGTGTCTCTGCTTCACATCATTGCCCAGATTTCCTAGCACATAAGCAAGTTTTACCTTTTTTAGGTAGACATGCTGGGCTGCAGTTTCAGATTACGGTTTGGACAAAAACAGAAATGAGGCACATGAGCACACAAAAAGGCTGTCCCCGTCTCAGGTACATTTTGTATCTTTTTCCAGTGCCTGCTGTCAATTGTGCATTCTCATGGGGCTCCATTTTTCAGACACAGGAATTTCCAAGCATGCTGTTTGAACAGCTTGTTTCAGGACTCATATTTAGATATCTAAATAAAGTAGCTATTCCTAGAAGAGACTCATGACAAAAGAGAGTATGATAATAATTCTTATATATTATTATTTCACCTGTCTTAACTAAACAAAGCTGGGGCTTTGTATCAGGGCTGTCAGTAACAGGGATGCACTAGGCTGATAGATGTTATTATTACTTTTAAAACATAAATATGCAAACCATAGAGTACATTTTCTCTACAATGTGTAATTATCAATGGTGACAGGTGAGCTGGTGCTAAGTATGGTGAAAATAAATGCATTTAGACCATTGATGGAAAAGCAGGAATCTGAATATTCTTTGAAGCTGAAGTAAAGAGAGCAGTGCAAACCCAAGTTTGTCCTATAGGAATATTGAACTCACCTCTGAACATAATTACAGTATGAACCAAAAGCCTGAAAAATATTATTCTGGGAGCCAAAATAAAAAGAGAATCTCCTAGACTTTCAGCTTACCAAACAGAGATTTTTATATATATTTTTTAGAAATGCATCTAAACATGCCTGAATTCCTCTACCACAGGGAAATATAAAGTATATGGTACCTATGTTCTTTCAGCAGTGTGCTTCTCCTGGGATAATCTACAAGTCTTAGCTGCCCCAGCGCTCTTTTCTGTCTGGCATTGCCTGTCTATAATGTTTTGGTTTCAGTTTCAAGCAATATGGATCTATTTAATTGTACTTTTTTCTGAAGCACAGCTTCCTAGGGCTTAGCAGTTTTTTTGGCTCTCTCCAGAACATGAATGATCTGGGGTAACAAACCCTCAAGAACCTCTCTTACTCAATTTAAAAGGCAAGCATACCGTATTGCAGAAATGGTCACACCTTCCTAATAATTAATGATTTTTTAAACAATAATTTATTCACCTTTCCAGGCTATTACAACTACAGTTCATGAAGTCTCCCATAAAGAGCTAATTCCCATTTCTCTAACCACATATAATATTTGACTGCAGGATGGTCAGGATCTAAGTAATAAGGAAAATATTATGCAGAAGAAATGTTCATCATGTCTGGCACAAAAAGAGTTAAAGGCAGATTAATTGTTCAATCAAAAGACTATGGCAAAACTGGTATTTGAAAGTGGACTTTCCAAATCCCAGGCCTGTGCCTTAAACGAAATTGCTGCCTTCTTCCAAAATATCAGTGCTTTGTTTCAGTTTTATCTCATGATTCCATATCAGAAAGGTGAAGCACCTTACACATAATTGTACTCAGAATAAACTTGCCTCACAGGCAAGATCAAGTTTTTAAAACCCATTTTTACCGTTTTTTATTTCTTCCATAATTATTTTTAAATGAATTAATCTGCCTGATTTTATCAGTCATTAATTAAACAATTATTAATGGCCCCTCCAGTGCTCCTCTACTCCTGTACTGTGCTAAAATATTTACAAGAGAGACATGACACAATGCTACATGCAGACCCAGCAAAGAGCCATTACTCTTGTCTCTAGCTGGCATTTAGGAAGGAGTGAAAAAAGGGAGAAATTGTGACTTATTAACTCAACTGTATTTATAACATCACGAGCTCTAGTAGATGAAGAATTGAAATCATTACCTAGGAACCTAACAGCCCATGAAACCAGGAGCCAAGGTTAAACAGGCTGTCTAAACAACAGGGTTTTATTGTCTGGTACATCAGATTTGCTCAAAGAATAGGAATACAGTTTATGTGAATTATGTGTTCATTGAAAGGCAGTTGCTAGCAGAGCATGGGGTGCATAACTCCCAGTGCAACCCATATGGATAAATATCTCCTCTGCCTTTTGGGAACAATTTAAATGTCTGCTGAAACATACACTCAGGTACTGGGGACACTAAATGATTCCAATTCATTTCACATGTTCCACCAGTAGCAATTTTATTTCATTAAGTGCGTGGACAGACCCTAGAGATCAGAAATAAACTTCACTTATAGCTCAAGGTGTTCTTCAAAACTTGCACATTAAAAGGGACGCAGAACAGAAGGAAATTAAGTACAAGGTAGGAATAAGGTTAAAGAAAGAAACAATGCTTTTGACAACAAAAATAGCTACATCAGAGAGAATTTGTGCAGAATGTTAGAAAATTGTTACATGCCTATAATATATGTACTGGAGAAAGGATCAAGGGGCCATTGTGCAAGGTACCATGCAGGTTTTAAACAGCCAGTTCCTCCCTGTAGCATTTTTATCTTCATTTCTTTGCTTTTTCTCTCTCCATCTATACCCTAGTCTCTGAGGGCCAGACTGCCATCTGTCTGATTCTCTGCCCTTGATGGGACTCCTCAGGATAACATACTTTTAAATGCAAGTTAGTTTGGGATAAGGAGGTGAAGCCAGGTAATGTAGCTTGCTGCACAGTGAGTGAGAAAAAGGCTCGGCTGAAAGCTCCAGGCTACCTGGCCAGCCTGGTCCCTCTGCACCAGGCTGAATTTCATCCTGAGAGGAGAGCTGGGTAGCAGGATACACCACTGCTAGGACATGGGGCTAGTCCATCTGTTTGCATTTGTATCTGAAATGTCTGAAATTTATCCTCCATTGGAAAAAAACCAACAATGCTGCAATTTCCTCAAATGAAAACATACACCTGAGCTTAAAAGGGGAAGACAAACCAATATTCAGCTGAACCCTGTGTCTGTAAGGCTTGCAGGTCAAGATGAGAGATCTTGTGAAATATATTTATGGCTGGTCATATCTGTTCCCTGTAACTGCCACTGCATTTTCAATATCATTTTGTCTGCTTCCTGCTAGAGAAAAAAATAAATCTGTGCCAATGCAGAAGAATTACCATGGATAATTCTTTATTTCTGTGAGTGACATGATCTAAATAACACCTTAAAAGTAGCTAGAGAAGCAGGAAGCCTCTTACTTTTTGACATGGCAGTAGAAGTTTAGATACTTTTAATATAGCAGAAATAGCTGACAAAACTCAAATTACCATGACAGATCTCAGCTGTCTGATCCAGTGGGATAATGCCAATGTACAGCAGTTTAAAAACTGGGCCAATGGTACATGAACAGAATATAGCTGCTTTTTGCAAACCAGGATATAGTTCTACATCTACCTAGTGAGGAGACTTATTTTAATATTAAAAAATTGAACCATTTCAAATGAGGTTTTTTTAATAGGAAACCCATGACTCACTAAGAAGCCAGCGTAATGATTGCTGTTCTTTAAATCATGAAAAAACCTTTCATTTAATGTGTTGATTCATGAAAATACAAAATCACACACTTAAATTGAACAAGCCCAGTCCAGACCTCATGTTTCTGAGGATTTCTGTCTCCTCAGAGATCACTAATTTTGAAATTCCTCACAGACATACCTGTGCTTGATAGGAGAGTAGCCTGATCTTCCCAGCCAGTGCTGTTCAAGATCATCAGCTGACAGAACAGTATTTTAGTGAAATAATAGGCTCAGGAAGAAACAGCCAAGAATTTAAGCAAACAATATCATTATAAGCAACTAGCAATTATCTTCAAGCATTTCAAAGCAAATGAATCACCCTCTTGTGATTTCCCTTTCAAAAATGCAGGCAAATTGTCATGGTTATTGTGGTTGTTTCTGTAATTGATCTAGTTAAGACTGTACAGTGGAACGGATATATGGGTTTAAATCAGCTGCTAAGGAGGTCTGATCAACCTACTGGGTTTGTTGAAGCAATTTGGAAGGCTGGAGACAACAGGTTTGTCAAGGGAGTGCCATGACAGAGTTGTTTTGCCTTTTGTTCTTCTTGACACAACCCCCAAATGCACTCAACACCAGGGCAATGGGAAAAAAAAAGCTGATTGCTAATGAAGGACTTCATGCTCTGGGCCCCCTGCAGCAGTGTCCTGCCTGTCCTTCTGTGGTGGGACCTCCCCAAAGGGCCCCAGTGATGGTGGACACTGAGGAGAACAGGCTCTGTTCCCTGTGTTCACAGCCTGGCTTTCTGCCTCCATAACCTGGAGCTGAAAACTGCATTTGGGAGTCAGAACCAAGCCCCCTGGAATTTCATGTTTTCTGAAAGAGGCTCTAAGAGCACCAGGAACAGGAACTGGCATGGGTGCAATTCACCATTTTTATGTCTTATTTCTCCTGTTCCTGCTTAACAGAACTGCAAATAAAGAACTGGATAACTTAGTTCCTGGCCTAATTAGGCCTAAACTCAGTATTCCACCTAGTTTTTTGCTCTACAGAAAAAAATTTATTTTCTTTATCACAAAGTTTTCCAACATTTTCTTGTGTAGAAGGTCTTCTCTTTATGCTGTGGTACAGGAAAATCCAGCTTCTCAGGAATTGTACTTTCTTTGATTTTCCTCACTCTTTCACAGGGAGCTTTTCAAATGTCTACCTTATTTCTCACATCCTTTTCACAGTTAAAAAAGCTCACACTTTGAATCTGTCTTTGGGAAGAGTTTTCCATAGCCCTAGTTAACTTCCTCACCTGCTTTGGTGCCTGTGTTAGTCTGAATTCAGAGGCATCACTAATATCCATATGTGCATTTTTATATTCCCATTCTATGCTTCATTTCATTAGTTATGTGTCTTCAACTCAGCAAATCTTAACCCATGTTTAACAGTGCATGAGTCCTTTTAGTAAGGCTCAGTATAACTTACTTTCCTACTTTAGTCATCCACATATTATCTTCATCAACTCTTAATTTTTACCCATAGAATGCTGAAGTTTCTCCTGTGCCCTCTGAAGCTGAAGAACAAAGGAAAGTATTTGTCCCATCTGCTTAAAGAAAATTCAGATGCCTAAAGGACAGTTCAAAATGTCAGAGTTAATATTCATGTCTCTTTCATGCAGGCAAGAGAGAAAAGTAAATTCTCACCTGGTGGTTCTTAAGGGCACACCAATAAAATGTCTTAAGCATAATTATTCGTCAACCTGAATAATTTTATCAGATGCATAATGTTCTATCTGATTCCCTTCTTCCAAATTAAATAGAGAAATTAATCTAGAAATAATTCTATTTCTTGGTGGGGAGTACTTAGCCTTAAATTTGTTTTGATTTTGTGTTGCTTGTGGTTGATTTCTTGTTGCAACTGAGTTTCAAAGAACCCTGTGGAAGATTCTTGGATACCCTAAATAAAGTATTGCCAGCTGTTTTCCTTTACAAAAGGGATGATTACAGAACCATAGAGTCACAGAATGAAATGGGTTGCCCTATGGATCATCTAGTTCTGACCCCCCTGACTTGGGCAGGGATACCTCCCAGCAGACCAAACTTCAGCTTTCAGGGATGGGGCATCCACAACTTCTCTGAGACATGTATTCCAGTGCCTCAACACCCTCACAGTAAAGAATTTATTCCTAGTAGGTTAATCTACCCTTTTTCAGTTTAAAGTGCTACTCCTAGATGCCTTTGTCAAAAGTCCCTCTCCAGCTTTCCTGTAGGCCCCCTTTAGGAGCCATGAGGCTGCTGTAAGGTGGATACTTCAAACAATCTAAAATTTTAAAAGTTTAGCCATGGCTTCAGAAAACATCACAGAGTGACACGTTGATGCCTTTAGATAAAAATGGATGTTTGCTATTTTGGTAGGGAGGTTTGCTTTTACTTTTCATTCAGTCACGCAGAACAAACAGTATTTTCAATGAGCAGCCCCACAATTTCTGCTGTGGGATTTGAGGGCAAAAGCCCAAGCTGCAGAAGGGAAAATTTGGGAAGGAATTTGATTGCTGTGTGTATGCAGGTAGCTGCTGGGGTGTGCTGAACCAGATCTGCAACACAGTCATTTCAACATGTGGCATGAGTGATCCTGTGAGGGCAAACTCAGTTATTCCACAAAAGGTGAGAAACAGGT
The DNA here is from genome assembly GCA_009812075.1 of Sialia sialis. Lineage (NCBI taxonomy): Eukaryota > Metazoa > Chordata > Aves > Passeriformes > Turdidae > Sialia > Sialia sialis. Next base: position 83,892,764 of record VRYO01002772.1, read on the forward strand.
TTGAAAGCTGCTGGGAATTTCAGGAGGCTTAATGTGAACAGCACAGAAATCTGTTTGCAAAAGACTCAGTAGCAATTTCTGAAAAAATGAGAGAGGCAGAATTTTATCTAATTTTCCTTATTGTTTTAATTGAATGTATTATTCTATTAGCTCAATTTTATCTCTGCATTGCTGATCAGGAAATCTGAGAGTCTCTCAGCAGTTTGAGCATGTCTATCCATGATGCGTGTAACTTGATGACCAGAATGGAACATTTGTTGGTTTAGAATTATTAGTTTTCATTTTCTTTAGGGTTTGCAGGGCTGTAACATTATAGCATATCAAGAGTTTTCTTTCTCATCACAGCCCCAAACACTCAGGTAGCAGGAGTCCCAAGACTCAGAGCACATCCATACTCAAAGCCTTCAGTCCTGCTCTGAGATTAACTAGGAATCGAAGCTTTTGTTCACTTGATACATTCAGTGGCCATAAAACCAGGGAATTAAACTCTTGTGTGACTTCTTAGTGGCGCCTTTCTTCCACAGAAGAAAGAATTAATAATTTCAAGTTATTTAACATTATTATTTCTGGTAATAATTCCAGTTCATTAAATGACATGAAACATAAACCAGTCCCATTATATTCCAGGAGCAGCCAATTTATACAACAGCTGGGAATGAGATCAAAGCAGATTTTTCTATCTGACCAACAAAAGTCAGAGGACACACACACCGTGTGCTGGCTGCTGACACAGCACTGTGCATGGAACAGCAGCACAAATAGAGAAAAAAAGGTTACAATGCACATGTTTTGGGAGGGCTTACACTGCAGCACAGACATGTTTGTTCACTGTGGACTGAATAAAAGACTGACAAAGCTGCATTGCAATGGCAAATTTGCACCAGAGCACCACTGCAACGGAGTATTCAGACTCGCAGCCACTGCTCTAGAGTACAAGATGCCTGAGGATGCACATTTGCCAGTGAAAAAGGACCCATGAAAATTACTTGTTTCAGCTTGGAATGCTCACACTGGACATTTTGGATTCCTATAATCTGTGTATTTGAAAAGATAATCTGCCATGTAAAACTTCTGATTTTCTCAGGAAGCATGTTCAAAATTTCAAGGAAACTATAAAGAAAATTCAAGTGCAAGCAATAGCAGTTTCCTTTCTTTTAGCAAAACCAAGAAGTGTAGTTGTAGTTATTAATAAAGGAAGTAGCATTTGGAGAACTGCTCTTATGTGTACGTCCTGTTCTTTTAGTTGGGGCACCTGCAAAGGAGAGAGGGCATCAAGAGGTATAAAGGGGATAGAATGAATGCCAAATTTCTCAAACTGAAAAAAAAACTGTCAACACCTAATTGCTTCACATTAAGGCACTGAAAGACAAGTGGGCAGGTGGGACAGGTTGTCATTGCCTGGGTACAAAGTTGAACTCAGGGTTTGTTACATTTCCCTCAAGTCACTGAGGGAAACAGAGAGAGGAATTCTTGTCTTACATCTCTGTACTATCTTGTGAGCCCATGCTTAGCATGAAATAAGAAAGAAAAATGCACTGCAATTAAATTTGTTTGAGTTGGCAAGCTCTTAAGCAGCAAACTCTTGAGGAGGCAAGGAGAAGGCTGCAGAGCCAAAAGACTGAATTGCTTTAACAGTTACACCTACAACAGTTCAAATATAATTACCACACAAAATGAATTTTTGTTAGAAGCAATTATTAGTCTTGGAACAAAATTTGCTACATAATTGGGAATACTGACAGGTAAAATAGGGAGTAAATATTTCAGTAGTGTGACCCTGTACACTCTACTTAAATGCTTCCCAGTCTTCCCTTAAACTCAGAGTGGTTACAAGCTGCAGCAATTTCACAATTATAAGCCACACCTAATTATAAGCCGCACATCCAGGTAGCCGGGTAGACCACGGGATTTTTCCATATATAAATCGCACCTCAATACAAGCCACATTTTTTTTTTTTAAAGGGAGGATCCATGTGGGACAAAGTAATGAGTTAGTAACAGAATCGCTCCAGGGCGGGGTTTGGTGTCAGGTGCTCAAGTTGCAAACAGTTTTCATAGACCAGCAAAGCCTTTAAAGGCAGCCCCAGGCGCCCTCCCCGGCCGGCTCTCACTTCTGGGTTGGCATTTCACTGGGATTTGTCCATAAATAAGCCACACCTGATGATTAGCCGCACTACTGGGGTAGGCTGGATTCTTCAATGAAAAAGGTGTGGCTTATAATCGTGAAATTGCTGTAATTTAACACCTATTGCCCAAATTCATGCCTGATAAAACTAACAATCAACCCCAGCACAAATCTTTTGGGCTGTCCCTACACCCGTTTCTGCCCCTGCATAGCCAGATCCTTTAGAAGGGTTGGCAGTGCTGATCCCACTGTGCTGCCAACACCAGGACCCCCTGCTCCTCCTCCCCTGCTGCAGCAGTTTCTGCTCCAGGAGGGCTCAGGAAAGGAGAGAGGCTCTGCTGGGAGCCACGGGACATTTGTCAGCCAAACTCAGAATTCATGCTATGCACATTATGAACATCAGAACCCAGAAAAAGGCACCAGTGATGCTGAAAAGTGAGAAAAGACCACATAGTAGGAAAAAAAATTGAGTACAAATACAGTCCATACTAAAATGCTTAGAATTTTTTAGAAATGCATTACTACAGCCTTTGAGCACTTTAATTGAAATATTGTTTTATATTAAAAGCATATTTTATCCCTTCTTTAGAATCACAGGCTTTGAAATAAATGGGTTCTTTTATTATCAAGTTCACTTCATGTTATAGCAGATTAACATTCAGTGGTTTAATTACCCATAATATATTCAATTTAAAAGAAAAGAGCATCCATTTTGCCTAGCACAGCAAATCATAAGTTCTCATAGAAATGGACTGCTTAATGCAGAGAGAATTCATAATTTTCTAGCAGTGAAACCAGTTAACCATGGTAGTAATACAAGAATATTTCTGGCAGTATTGGAGGAGATTAAATGGACCAGATTAAATACACCTGATTCTAGCAATTTCTGTGAAGCACTGAAGAAGCACTGAAGATAGAAGAGCACTCCCATTCCTAATCCTCCCACCACAGGGGAAAATCATAGTCAACTATCTCCTTTTTTTCTGTTCACTGAATATTTAGGATGCCTGCAGTGATTCTACTCCACTTAATTCCTGACTTCAGTTAATTTTAAACCTCTAGTCATCAAATCTTAATATGCTCAAGACAAAACTAAAATGTGGATAATGTCTCACACAGAATGCCTTTTCTGCCAGTTTTCCTTTGGAAAAAGAGGGGCTTAAAATCCTAATATTAAAAGCCCTTCCCAGATTGTGAAGGAGATAAAAAAAGCCCAAACAATAAAATTCCCCAGAGACTGAAACAAATATTATTGTGAGGAAACTTAGTAGGAAAAACAAAGTTTGAAGAGGGACAAAGTAGGGCACCATGGATCCCTGAAAGTATTTTCTATAAAGACTAGAACATACTGAGGAAGGAAAGCAGATAGGACAGATCCCAAAAAACTTCCTGCGAACATAAGGAAGAGGCTGCCTTGTCAGTCCAGAGTGAAATAAAGAAGGAAGATTCTGGGAAATGCTGTTGCTAAGCTCTCTGTTGGAAACAAAGCATTTCTATCAAACATGCAACTGACCTCAGGTTTACATAGAAGTGTCTGAATTACTTTTGTCTGACTTCAAAATGTTACAGTGTCAGAAAAGAGCACGTTACTAAAATTGTAAACAGAAAATGTAAATAGAAATGTAAAGTTCTTTTATTTTAAAATAAATCAAAATGTTTTCAATTAAAACAGTATTTCAGTTCTTCATTGTTTCTTCTGCAGCTAATTATTAAATTCCCAGCATATTTCTCATGTACCTCCAGGAAATTATTTATTTAGTTTGAATAGGTTAGGGAGTTATTGGTATGAAACTTATGGAGATGCTTATGGCTTCTTTCTTTGAATTAGTATGGATAAATACACTCCAAGTGACATAAAAATCTTCTCAGGTTTCTCCTGAGACAGGTGAGCTCATGTAGCAAATGACAGAGAAATTAAATTTCTATTTGTTTGCAGTTAAGTGCAGCTCCATGCAGAGGCTCAGGCTTCTGTTGCTGTGGCCCTTTGTGCATCTCCCAGGGCTCTGATTCCTGTGCACTCATCTGCTTTGTCCAGAGGGAAGCCCCCTCACATGCTCCATGCCTGATGTGGTTGACTCTCTATCAATATAAATTCTTTGTGGTGTCCTATGTGGTGTGATAACAGTTATTTTTATTCTCCGAGACTCCAGATATTTGTATTCACTGTTCTTCTATTATACTAAAAACTAATGTAGTTCATTATAATCTTAAATATTAATAGTAGTATTGATATTATTAAAATAATGAAAATGCATATCCACTTCAGAATTTATTTATTTGGGAAAAAAAACCAGTTTGTTTATGTCTGGAGCTTGTTGATGACTACATCTACAGTGAACTGCCAAGAGGCAGTCTTCTTATTCTTCCCTCCAGAGTCTGAAAAACAAAGCAAGACTCAGTTATTTCAACCACACTGAGCTGTGCCAGGACAAAATAATTTTGTGGTTATAGGAATTATGAGCCAGGCCTACAGTACACACTTATTTGCTCCTTGTGGACAGACGAGAGCAGCTCAAAAGTGCTGATTTCATTACATCAGTCCAAACAGAGTCCTCACACTGAGAGTTCCAAAAACACCAGTGAAGTGTCAGGGGTTACCCATATCAATGTCTCTCTTCTCCCTCTTCATCATATACAACAGCTAAACAGGGACAGCTAAAATGATGGGAAAATATTGGGGGGTGGGAGGGCATTTCAGCTCTTTTAAATTTTAAATAAATCCTATTGAAAGCTTGAGTTTCAAGCAGCTCTACGTCAAAGCAGGCACTAATTATTAAAAATGTATCGTATCTTTGATGGTCATCAGATGGAGCTCTGCATGTATGACCCTTTTTTTTCCTGAGTTCTGTTCAAAAGTGAGGAGATCAGCAGCAAGAGGAAATTCCAGAACATTCAGATAAAATATTTTAAAAAGAGCTAAAGTATGCAAAATCAATTAATACTTTTTGGTTTTTCTACTGTCAAGCAAGTAGTGTCCAAACACAAATGTCTAAAAAGGGACACAGATCTGGAGACATGAGAATTACACCTGGTTTTAAATTTCCCAGGTCTACTACCCATAAATGTATTTTTCAAAATTATGTGCAGGAAGTAAGTTTTTGCAACCATGTGAAGCACAAGAGATGTAATTTCTCACCATAAAGGAGCTCCAAAAGAGCTTTGCTTACTGCTCTGTTGCTCAAAAATTAAAATTTTTTCACTTCATGCATTTCAGAAGGATCAAATTCAAGCCTGGTTGTAAAAGGAAGAAGAATTGTGTAACTTCAATAATAATAATAATCTTATTTTATATTCCTTAAAATGGCACAAAATCTTGCATCCTGCACATTTTGAATTTAAATGCTAATGGAGATGCACTGAAAACATTCCCTCAGAAATTACCATCTATAACACACCATTTAAGCAATTCCAAAATATTGTATTAGACCATTTTAGACCTCTTTTTAGGATAATAGGATGATTCAAATAGCTGTCACTGAAGTAAATGTAAATCACAGCTTGACTAATCATAAACAAGCATTGATATAAAAAAAAAATAGTTCTTTTCTAAGTGAACTTTCTAATGCAGTGCTGGGTTTCTTTAAATTCTGTGCTGGGAGAAGTGCTGGTGGTTTTATCTTTCATTCAAAGCTGAGTGGAATCTAAAGGTTATCTTGATCATACAGGCTTTAAGGGGGCTGATATTTTCCAAATATTTTATTCAGACAAATACCATGCTTTCCTGAATCACGACAGCTGACACATCATATTCTAAAGGCACTTCACGTTTATAAGGTGACCTTCCAAACAAACACCTGAAATCTGTGTAGGTGAACTCCCCACCAACTGGAGAATTTTATTTGCTTGGGTTTTTCGTGTTTTCCAGAAGAAGAATGTATCTCTTCCCTCTATTTTATTTCCTGATTTGTGACTTGATCCCTTGCTAACAAGTGATTGACACAGCCCCTGCCCAGTGACAGCTGTGTGTTTTTGTCACTGCCAGTGCTGATGTCTGTGCGTGTGTGCAGAAAGGGGAAGATGGAGGAGAAAGCAGTGAAGAGATAAAACCAGGCTCTAAAACATTATAAAACATTTACAGTTAAAGACTCGACAGGATTCCTGTTTCAAACAACTGCTTCCACCCAGAAGAGCTTCTCTTCTCCTACCTGCAATGTGATGGATTGTTATGAGCTCATGATTTACCACAAGGTAGTATTTACTGCTTTCCACAAAAAAACAGGGTCATTTCAGAGTCATCTTATTTCAAATAGTCTTATCTGTAAAGAAAGGAGAACTAGTTAAGAAACTCTGTATAGGAGCAGCCCCCATGCCTTCAGCTGAGAATTACTAATTTGCACATCAGTATTGACTTTGGAAGTCAGCTCACTACCAGATTTATTACAGGGTGCAATCAAACTCTCACTCAGCTGCACGTTCCACTGGTGACACAACATAATCCATTTTCTGTCTGTTAGCACCAGAGCAAGCTCTTTCTAGTGTGGAAATGTCAGCCGTGCAGCCTGACACATGTTTTGATTGAGATTGGGCGTCCTGTTGGGCGCCAGAGAAACCGACTTTGAAACCGGCGCTTATGAAGAGCCTTTGGTACATTTGTCTTTGCAACTGCTCCTTTGTTCTGCTCACACAGCGTGCTGCAAAGTGAATTTATTTATCTCAGTTCATAAAGTATAGCCAACCAAACATGTTTCCATGTAAAATTTAAAATAAAATCCATAATTAGATAAGAATCAAATTAAAGCCTGACAAAGGATGTTCTGCGGTTCGTTCCATTAGACACCACAAAGGAGCAGAACAGCAGGACAGATCAGAAAAAGATAAAACATGAAGGGACTTGGGAAGAGTAAATGAACAGGGAGAGCTGATTATGAGATGAGAAAACAAATTGCAATGGAATTGAAGGACAAGGATTTAAGAAGACATAAAAAGAAAAAAGACAATGGAAACTGGTATTGTTCAAGATACAAAGCTATTAAAAAGGAAGGAGGAATTTTTTGAGTTCTTGCAGTTATACTTCTGACCATCTGATTTCCTAAAAATACCAAAAAAAAGGTGGAGGGGGTGATTAACTTGTTAAATCTTAACCACTGATATGCCTTACTTTGTAAGAGTAACTGTAGATGATTGAGAATTCAGGTCAAACATTTTATTTTATACATTGCATATTGTTGCAGTGTCATTTTCCATTAGAAATTTTCACTTGTGTATGTATCTTATTGTGGATTGAGATGCAATCAATTTTCCTTTTCTTTTTTTCATGTACAGACCATTTGGTTATAAAATAATCAGCAACAGGGGTTCTATCATAGCAAAAACATCATAAAGGATTCCACATTCAGAGCAACACACCTTTCCACAATGTGTAGCGAAAGATTCTGCACCAATTCAAATGAGATATAGAAGGATTTGGTACCAGAATTGCACATTCTAGCTCTCAGTATATAAAAACCAGGCCACAGTTTGTCAGGATCTCTTACACAAGAATTTTAGAATCTCATTTAGTTTTGGAAAGACTTTGGGAAGGTTAGCATCCACACTAAGTGGACTCCACAGTATTCTTCTTTTTGCTCTTTGTTTTTCTCCTGCATTGTCTTTACAATAAGTCAGTGGATTTCAAATAAATTTTCTTATTAAATATCTACAACTTTGTGGATGCTGCAGCAGGTTAGAGTGGTTTCTGCAGTCACTGAAACACAGACACAACCACCATTATTCCAAAGCAGAGCTAATGTTAAACATGATCATCTCTGCTGTTACAAGATTGCAGTGGTAGCTCTGTCACCTGTGTTTGGTTAGCATTTACAACACCTGTTCTTGTTGTACAGGAAAAGAATTTCATCTTCTTTCACAGTGAAGTCCTTCACTGTACATCTAAGCATTGTGATTTTCATCCTCAGACAGATATCCAGCCTCCTGCAAGGAGACAGAATTTAACTAAGTGTGTCACTGAGTCTGGTAACACAGACTGGAAGCTCAAATATTTATGATTAACAACTCTGATTTGAATGCCTAGATGTATTAACCTACTCCAAGGTACTCCAAGAATGAAGAGATATCCATAAATTTGTAATCCATTCCAAGGATTTTTCTTGTAATTCAAATAAAGAAATATTTTATCATTTACAGTAATTTCACAATTATAAGCACACCTGATTATAAGCCGCACATCCGGGTAGCCGGGTAGACCACAGGATTTGTCCATATATAAGCTGCACCCGAATATAAGCCGCAATTTTTTTTTTTTTTAATTTTTTTTTTTAAAGCGAGAATCCATGTGTAACAAAGTAACGAGTTAGTAACAGAATCGCGCCAGTGCGGGGTTTGGTGTCAGGTGCTCAAGTTGCAAACAGTTTTCATAGACCAG
>VRYO01002772.1:83902000-83935956 GCA_009812075.1 Sialia sialis
CGGGGTTTGGTGTCAGGTGCTCAAGTTGCAAACAGTTTTCATAGACAGCCAAACCTTTAAAGGCAGCCCCAGGCGCCCTCCCCGGCCGGCTCTCACTTCGGGGTTGGCATTTCACTGGGATTTGTCCATAAATAAGCAGCATGTGATGATTAGCTGCACTACTGGGGTAGGCTGGATTCTTCAATGAAAAGGGTGCGGCTTATCATCGTGAAATTACTGTACATTTTTAATGGTTAAGGCATATGAATCTAAAGACCATAAAGTGATTGGTATTGGAGAGGACCTTAAACTTCCTCTTGTTCCTGCAGGAACACCTTCCACTAGACCAGGCTGCTCAGAGCATGATCCAAACTGAACCACACTAACTCTCTTTAATGAGTTTACAAGTTATCCTTGTGCTGAGGAGGTGCTTCCTTAGAATCCTACAGCACAATCCAGTGCCATCAGTAATCCTGTTCAGCAAAGGAGTCTATGAAAGAACACTGCCACTTCCTCCTGCTTTCTTACACTTATGCAGTGAAAATGAACTTTTAGTTCTCTGTAGGTGTATAGAAAGAATTTGTTTTGGTTTTAAGCAAACAAGCAGGATCCCCAGATATACTAGGATAAGAGTATTTGGTTATATTTTAATAAATTAAGGGCTTGTTTCTATTTTTTAACTAGTCAAATAAGAGTAAAACTGACGGCTTGGAAAAAATGCTAATGCAGAACAAAATTTGGGCTGTATCCCGAGTGACTAAATCCTATCTAATTAATGCTAGTATAAATCCAGAGGAATTATATGGAAATAAAATTACTTACACTTTCTTTCTTTCTTTGGCCTAATGGACTGCAACATTCAGTCCACATTGTTTAATGTAATAGAATTTACTTTTGATATGCAAAATATTTCAACTGCCAGGACTCTCCTGCAAGAAAAAAGGAAGAATCTGAATAGCTGCCAACATGAACTCTGAATGCAGTACATTTTTATCTCATAGTCTCAACAAACACTTCTCCCATTGACTTTACTCCTCACTGAGAATTAATCTCTCTCACGGTTTTATCAGATCAGAAGAATCCCTTCATTTGGAGCAAGCACAATGATATTTAATGAGAAACTTGAACTATTTGTGTCATCGTGTACTTTTTGCAAGTGTTACAAAAGAGACAGGTGGAAATATTTTGAATTTTAGTGTTGATTGTGCCTGCCTGTTGAACCATGAGCTTACTTCATGCATGATCCATGACATACAAAAATAACACAAGCTTAAATGACATTATGTCAGGAAAAAAATCAGGGAAAAAAACCCCATTATTTAAGACCATATACCTGTGGCAGAACTGATAATATTGCAATTTTTCCCATATAAAGCAACAAAAAAAACCCACAATCATTCAGATATATGTAAAGATTTCACTATGCTGTATCTAAAATTCACATGAACAACAGTTAAACCTAGAAGATAATGAACCAAGTCCCTCAAGCTTGCATACATATTCAGACTAACTTCTATGTTCTACAGCCAAGCTTTGTACTTTACCATTTAAATGATTCAATCATGTGTAATGAACTAATTTGCAACATCTCATTGAATTTCTTGCTGATACGTGTCTGCTGTTGCCCTCTTCTTGCCCCCAAAGAATTTTTAATACAGATTAGGAAGACAAATAAAAATACACACCCAAAATAAACTTTGAAAAGTTATTTTGTCCTGACTTCACCACCATCCATCCCTTACAGAAGTCCAGAGATGTATGTGGAACTTTGTATCAGCTCCCTTGCTCCAGATAGCACATTCCAATGATCAGGGCAATGTTTCCAGCCGGAAGGGCCAGTTCTAAACTGTGAAACCTTGGTCATGAGGAAGATTTTCAGTAGCTCAGGGTTTCCAAGGGAGCTTGACGGAAACTGCCTTCACAGAACCAGAGCTGTTATGGCAGCCAGAGCAGGACACAACAAACAGGCCAAGGATTTACAGGAAGGGGAGCATGTGAGTGAAGGTAACAGAACTGCACGACTGTTTAGATAAACCTCCTTCCATTGCACAAAAAGTCTGGTTGACTGTTCTGGGTTCTGCAGGTCATGAGTTCCATCTTCAGACAGGACACCGTTTTATCACATTTTATCTTCATTTTTATTCTCTGCCAGAGTCAGGATTGAATGCACAAGAGATGGAATTTCGTGTTCGGACTCAAGTGTTTATTAATTCTTATTAATTCTTATCTGTGTAACAGCACTTCTAGCTAACAAGCTAAAAATGGCAGAATGGCAATGTATCTCTCTTGTCACAAGGTCTTTTAAACCAAAACTGTCCAATTAAGAGCTAACCCCTGAATTATTTTTAGTTTTGACCCAATAATCAAACATCCATTACCTGCAGTGTGGCATTTTCTATCCAATCACAAAAGTGCCACCTAGACACGTGAAGTGGAAAGTGAAGTAAGAAACCTCCACCCTAAAATCTCCAACTTGCCTTTTATATATTGCTATAGTCTAAAACCCCAAATTCCAAATTTTTCACCATGTGATATTACACACTTCTATTCAAACCACACACCAGTGATTCTATGACTCAATTTTGGAAGCATTCTCCAAGACCTCAGGTCAAAAAGCAATGTTCTTTTGGGGGTCAGAGCCTGACAGCACAGAAAGTGCAAAACTCCCAGTTTCAGGGATCTAACACTAGGTATTAATAAAAATACATGCAGCAATTTCACGATTATAAGCCATACCTTTTTCATTGAAGAATCCAGCCTACCCCAGTAGTGCGGCTAATCATCAGGTGCGGCTTATTTATGGACAAATCCCAGCGAAATGCCAACCCAGAAGTGAGAGCCGGCTGGGGAGGCCGCCTGGGGCTGCCTTTAAAGGTTTGGCTGTCTATGAAAACTGTTTGCAACTTGAGCACCTGACACCAAACCCCGCACTGGCGCGATCCTCTCTTAAAAAAAAAAAATTGCGGCTTATAATCAGGCGCGGCTTATAATTGTGAAATTACTGTAACTATATTCTGAGGCATCCTTGAAGGTTTTTTTTCCTCTGCAAGCATTCTGCCTTTGGTCAATAGGATCTGCTCTTTTCATGCTAATGCTCTAGATAAGCCACCTGTGCTAACCTAGCAATGAAAATGTTAAAATAAGACCTGATTTCTGTGCATTTCCACAACTCAGAAAAATAAAATGGGTTTCCATTAATGAGAACTTTCCATTTATAGGAAAAAAAATATAAACACTAAAGAAAGAGAGCTGGTTAGATTTCATGACAGACAAGGTGAAAAAATTGAAAACATTACGAAGCACTTATACCCAATTAATGAAATTAACATCCCCTCAGATAACACTCCTTTGTTGTGTGAATTATGGGCAGTCTCTTCACATATATTTTGATGAAAATAAATTGGTTTTGTGAGGCTTGAAGGTCTAGAAATTTACTCTAAACAGTGATCACCACCACTCTGATTACTTTACTGAACATGAACTATAAGAACTAATCTTGCAGCTAGGATGCTCTAGCAAGTGGTCAAAGTAGATTCTTATGCAAAATACATGCCTGCAGGTAAGTCAAATAAGTATTGTATATGGAGAGGTTACCACCCTGAAAAGAAAATTTTTTCACAAAAAAATAGAAATTAATAAATAATCACAACTTAATTTTATCCATTTGCACTTACCATATGAGCAGAGCATGGTTTATTTAACTGCAAGTCTGATCTATGTTGATATTAGACTATCAAAACCAAAGAGTGTGTTAATAGTAGGTGCAGTCATGCTCTGAATGGGGATGCAGGTGTGGAAGAAGAAGGATGGAGGTTTTGGTTATTGATGCCAAGATACCAGGTGAGGACACCTGGGATGCTTTGTTCTTAGACCAGAGCTCACTGGTTTTGGATCCTTTTTTGGCCCTCTCCTCCACAGTGCAGAGAGGATTAGTGGGCACTTCTTTTATGAAATACACAAGACCAATCTAAAAATTAGGACTCTTGATTTTATTAGCCACTGCACAAATACAGAGCTAGGGATAGTCTATGTGCTAAAGGGATTACTTGAGAACTAGATTAAATAAAGATTACTGTATCCTTCTTATGTCAGAAGGTGGAGGAGTTCAGGTCTTCTTCCAATCATAAAAAAATGAAATAGAGGGACACAGATTTAACCCTAGACGCCTTGAATATTGCTCTCATCATTTTTATTGCCAATATTTTTCATGATGTTTGTGGAGGCTGTGTGTTCATGTGCCTTCCTCTAACCACAGCATCCTCACTGCCAGGGACTCACAGCTCAATTTTATGCAGAAATCTGCAGAAAATAATGCCTCATATGTAAAAGAGGAAACCACTGAAAGCTTAAAAACTCTTTTGATCTTCAGATACATTTTTCATATGCTGCCCAGTAATACATATTTGCATATGTGTTAAAAATAACACATGTGTGTTAAAAAAAAACAACATATGAGTCACCACATGGCATTTCTGCATGAAGGGTACACCAGGAAAAGGCAGGTCAAGGATAAGAACTGTAATGGTGAAAATGGGCTGAAAGCAAAACTGAAGCATTTGTTACAAAGCTACAGCCTTGGCTCCGTGAGACTCTGGGACATGGGAGCTGCTGAAGGAGCAGCACACCAGGGGCTATTTCTATATATGAGACCTTTCAGGAAGCAAAAATTAACCATTTGACATTCCTCAAGATAGCTATAAAGAGGAAGAAGTGACCAGAGGGTCTGGCCTTTAGCTGCGCACTTGAAAAAATAGGGTGAGGGGGAACCTTCCTTACAGGAAAAGAAAGTTTCTACTGAACTCGTATGTCTAAATATGAGTGAATTAAAATTCTAAATCTTACAGATCATCCATAAAAACCTGCCTTTACCAGGCAGATGCAATATAAGCCTTGAAAAAACACCCAGCATGGCTGAGATCTTCAGCTGAGTTGAAGAAAATAAATACACTGGCAGGCTGTGAAGAGTTTTAACTCCGTCTAAAGACAAAGGTCTGAAAAAATACTTTTGTTTTCAAGAAAAGAATCCCCTTCCTCTCTTGCACCAATGCGGCCTGGATTAGAAGAAAATGAAGTACAAAGAGCATTCAGGCTGCTGCAAACCTGCACACCGACAGTGAAAGCACTGTCATCGTCTAGCTCAGCAGGGATTAATTTATCCAACTTACTCCTTGATGATAAAAAATCTGGAAGCTGCAGATGCTAAAACACAGAGTTATGATGCTGTCAGTGCAGAGAAGTAAACATTTAAATTGTCTGGATGCTCAAAGGGAAGCAGCAGAGCAGTGTCCTGGTTGTAAGGCGTGACTTGGGGCAACAGCTGCTCCTGGATGTTGTGATCAGGAGTGGAGCACCCACAGACAGCACCACAGCACGACTGGCTTTGTGAGAAAAGAGGAGGGAAGTAGAGATGGGATAACAGGCAGCATGTACAGACACCTGGGATATTCCCAGCACCCAGGTGGGGCAGAGAAAGACAGTGGGGAGAGCTGGTTCTCTGGAAGGTGAGGCTGCTTTTCCCTTGGGAGAGCAAGAACCATGTACAAAAATGAATCATGCCCCTGCTGCCAAATCAAATCCCTGCAAAGGGGAGAAGGGAAGTGAGGCACAAACTGCATTAAGAGACTGTGGATTTATCAGGGCCACCACTAAAGAGGCAATTTTGCTTCTGCAGGTTGGCTAACGTGTTTGGTGTTTTCTTATAGCAAGGAAAAGCAAATACCCCAAAGAACAGACTAAGTGGCAATAGGTGGAAGAAATTTCGAGTACAGTAATTTCACAATTATAAGCCGCACCTGATTATAAGCCGCACATCCGGGTAGACCACGGGATTTGTCCATATATAAGCCACACCTGAATATAAGCCGCATTTTTGCATTTTTTTTTTTTTATAAAAGCGAGGATCCATGTGCGAGAAAGTAACAAGTTAGTAACAGAATCGCGCCAGCGCGGGGTTTGGTGTCAGGTGCTCAAGTTGCAAACAGTTTTCACAGACCAGCCAAGCCTTTAAAGGCAGCCCCAGGCACCCTCCCCGGCCGGCTCTCACTTCTGGGTTGGCATTTCACTGGGATTTGTCCATAAATAAGCCACACCTGATGATTAGCTGCACTACTGGGGTAGGCTGGATTTTTCAATGAAAAAGGTGCAGCTTATAATCGTGAAATTACTGTACTGACAATTTCAAGAAATTACATGGAGTTTTCCTAATGCCTGCTCCAATGTAAAACTTTTCCTGCAACTAGTGAGCAATATATTTTTAGCACTTCTTCCACAAGTTTGTAAGCCCAATTGAGACAAGACGCAGCTGTATTGCTGTGAATTAGAATGTCGTGCTTATCCACTTCAATTAACAGCAACGCCCTCAAAAGCAGCTTGCATTTCACACAGCTTCAACAGCAACAAAGCAAATAAACTATACAGCACTTAAAGAGAGCCCTACTGATTACAGCCAATGTGTAAGAGAAAACATGTGCCCACTACCCAATTTCTCGTTGAGAACATGGAGAACAAACACAATGAAGCAAAAAAAAAAATCAAATTACATCAGAAATAGATAGAAAATTAAAAAAATGCACTTTGTTGTGGTGCTGCATACAAAATAAACATGTGAGAGAAAAATTATCCTGCAGAGTAATAGGAGTAATAGTAGTCCTTTCTGTCTGGCTGTAAGGTATAGACCTTTTATCTTTGCAGAAGCACAGGAACTTACTCACTGCATTCCTCACGGTGTGTCTGTGCTGTCACCATCACTGCCAGCTATTCAGATGGCCAGGATCTTCAAACTCTTCATTTCTTCCTAAGACCTTCTCTTTTAAATTGTGGTATGGAGACAGAACAAGTGAACAAGAGACTGTTCAAGTAGAACAGGAAACACCTTTGCATTTCATGGAGGAAAGGAGATTAAAATCCTGGTACTTGACAGTCTAAAAAAAAGACCTAGAAAATTGTGAGTGTCTGAGCTCACACTGCTTGCATATTTGCATAGTATATTCACTGCATGCTTAGAGATAACAGAAACCAAATGTGTTTTATGTCTGGAGTCAAAATGAGTTATGGACTGATAAGAAATAAGCATTTTTAAAACGAGAGAAAATACAAAATCATGTTATTCATAGATTAGAAAGGATTGTCCACAGTATGTGTAGGACAACAGAACAACAACTGTTTACAGCTCAGAGTTGTGCAGCCTGTCCATCCTGCTGTGAGAGCAGTCAGTGCAGCACCAGGTGGTTGCACTGCTCTGGTTTTCCTCAAAGTACAGCACAGCTGCTGCAGCTATGGGACCACGAATTGCCAGATAAAAGGGAAGAACAAAACACTTTTGTTTAACAAGCAGAAGTTGTTAGACAGAATCATTAACAACAGTGTCTGAGGCAAAGCAGTTTCCCACTCTCAGTATTTTAAAAATCACATTTAAAACAGACAAAAGGCCATGCAATGGGACCTCTGTCAGCTGGAATGTTCAGATGGGTCTGTCTAGAGGGAACCAAGCCCAAATAATTTTGTAAACAGCTTTCTGTTCTGAGGTCTTTGCTCTCTGGTTTGCTTACAGCCAATTCATTGCCTTCTGACTTGCAGCCAACTGTATTCTCCCCTTTTGTCTTTAAAAATTTCCCTCTCCGGCCCTTCAAAGACCTCAAGTTCCTTTCACTCTTAGCCCCAGAAGTTGTGTCTCCCCAACCAGGCTCTAGTCTGCTGTAGAAGGCTTCTGAGAAAACAACACCCAGACTGTCACCGTTCATCACAAATAATTTTAGAAACTAAAGTATTCTGGCTGAGAACCAAAGGCAATGAAAGAAGTTTCTCATGAAATGTTGTCATTTTGAGTAGAAAACATTCCTGCATCAGAAATTCAGTTTAGCTCCAGGAGGTTTGATGGACATATTCTGACAAATTCTCCTAAGGAAGAGTCTCTTCAGAAGAGAAAATTTCTGTTTTAAGCAAGGTTACTCATTTTACTTGGTATTACTAGTGCTGCTCTGAAAAACCAGTATGTCCATCTTTAATGTTAATTCATAAAAAGAAATTTGCATTTCATGTTAATACTCTTTTCAAGTTTCACAACTACCCAAAAGCAGTAAAGTTAAATGTAACTCAGCTAAGCAAGTGCAAACCATAAGCCTGAAGACTGTAAATGAAAAAGGGAAGAGTATTGATTTAGCCAGGTACTTATCCAACAGAACTGTATGAATTGTTCCCTGCAATTGTAGAGCAGAACTCGAGGCAGCTCAGTTATGATCCCAGGATCCTGAGACATATCAGAATTTCACCCCTGTTAAATAAAAGGAAAAGTCTGCATTTTAAGGCATACATTCATTTTATTGAACACCTCTGAATCTGTCTTCTGTCATTGTGAAGAAGACAACACAGAAGTTACAATGTCAGGAGGAAGAAAGAAGATTGAGAGGCCAAGTGCTGATCCCTCTTTGCAAAATTCTCATATCCTTCATTCAGCAACTTCATGCACAGACAGCCCAAGGAAAAGGGAGGTAAAGCTTGACCTATCTGAAGTCTCTGTTCTTGTCTCTAGGCTGGGACTCCTGTTCCTTTGTCTTGGTTTCAGTAGGGCTAGAGTTAATTTCCTTTACATTCTCTGGCATAGTGCTATATTTTTTATTTCTGACCAAAGCAGTGTTGATAACACACTGGTGTTTTAGCTAATGCTGAGCAGTGTTTGCACAACATCAAGGCATTTTCTGATTCCAAGACTGCCCTGACAGTGAGCAGGCTGGCAGTGCACAAGAAATTGGGAGAGGACGCAGAGGGAACAGCTGACCTCAACTGGCCAAAGGAATATCTGATGCTGCATGAACTTTTGCTCAGAAATAAAATCTGTCAGGAAGAAGGAGGAATGGGGATATCTGAAGTTATGGTGTTTGCCTTCCCAAGACACTCTTATGCACCAGGGAGTCCTACTTTTCTGCCAATTTTTCTGGCTGCCATTTGAAAATAGTGAATTAATTCCTTATTTTCCTTTGCTTACGTGTGCAGCTTTGCTTTACCAATTAAACTGCTTTTGTCTCAACCCTCTAGTTCCTCACTTTTGCCCTTCAGAACCTCTTCTCCACTGAGTGGCTGTGGAGGGCTTAGCTGCCTACTGGGGTTAAACTAGAGCATCCTTCAAGCTTTTTTATCATGAGGGTCCTGAAATTTCCCAGCAATGGCAAGCAGAGAGTGCCTGATTATTTCAGCCTTCTTACTAGTTTGCTGTCTTGGGAAGACAGGCTACTTATATTGACAATGTCATGCTCAGGAAAATGCAAGTCTGTTTTCTTGGAAAAAGCTTCAACATCTAGGCTGTAATATGAAATCTGGTTTTATGCTGCCATCATCAATTTCTTTATAGCAAATGGAGGATACACAATTGCTGAACCTAAGAAGGCAAATTTTATGAGCTAATCTCTGTACTCTTTAATAGCAGACACAACATTACACTGCACTGAATATCCCAAGCCACACAGGTGGAATCCCTTTGTGATCCAGGGATTGCTAGAAAGGACTGGACAGGCTCACTTTGTGTATCTTTCCTGTGTGTGTCATTTCTCAGTCAGCCTGAATCAGATTTGGTGCTTGCACAGGAGTTGAATACCACAGTGCCAGTGTAGACTGCATTCTTCTGGCACTTGAACACGTGCGTAAATCATATCCCAAGTTCTGGCAGTTACATTTTATAACCGATTCTTGTGAGTATCCAGCAAAATACCATCAGTGATTACACTTGATGCCTTTATCCCATAAAATATATCCAATGTAACCAAAATAGAATCAATTCAATTAATTAACACTATTCCTATCAGAAATAAGATATAAACATGAGGGTAGGTAGAAAGGATAGAAATATAACCTCATCCACTTATTTTCAGTGGAAGATCATGTGCATGATTTTTTTCACTGCTGGAAATAATGTAAAACCAAGTAGACATACAAGCATCTCAAAATTATTCTTCTCAGTTTGAACTAGTGATTATTTAATTCAAATTAACTGTGTGAAAGTAAAACCACATCTAAATAATAAAACGAAAAAGCACAATTCTAAAAGCCATAAGTAATCTAGGTACATTCTGTCCTCTGTTCACTCATTAGATCAAAAGCAATGACAGTGTTCCGTCTGGGGGCAGTGAACTGCAAAACAGCCCACTGTTAAAGCTCATATACTTTGTGGCAGGGTATTTGCTTCCCATGCTGGTGGTCAGCACAGTATGGTCAAACATAAACACACACACTATACATTATAGCTAGATGCAGATACACAGGCGTGTGTATATCTCTCTTTTAATTTTAGAAATGAGAGCCTTTGAAGCTGCAGGTGCTCTTATGATCTGCGTATGCATGTGAGAGGATGGGAATGAGTGGAGAACATGTAATGGCAATTTGAGAAGTTACCCACCTGATTTTCTGTGAAGAATAATACAGCATTTATGAAGTTTCAAAGATGGGTGGAAAAAGCTGTAAAAAACAGGACCTCAGAATGTCTTATAATAGGTGGCCATATGGTGTCTAGACTTTATAAACAATCAATAGCCATGACAATAAAGAAGTGAGTCAGTTTCTGAATTGTAACCTTTTTAGACAAGTTCAGTGTGCTGCACAGTACAGCTCTGTGGCCAGTCCTCCTTGGGAGCCATTTCCGGTAAAATTACACAATCACTGAATCAACCACATTGGAAAAGATCTCTGAGATCATCAAGTCCAACCTATGACCTAATTGACCTTGTCAATTAAAGAGTTTTCACCTCCTTCTCCCTCTCAGCCAAGAGCTTCTCCCTCTTGCCTCCAGCAGTGGATTTTTCATTTAACACTCCAGTGCCTCACCAACGATAAAAAAAAACCAAATCACCCAGACCGCTGAACAGATGATGATTTTTCAATCTACTATGTGACCTTCAAGTTGTTAAATTTACAAAACAAATTGAAGTTTCCTTTTCTCTTTCAGGTTTACAGTTTCAAATAGCAGGTTGTTATGTGGTGTATTCCACTCAGAGCCACACACACCACCAAGGCTCACCAGGGTACTTCCAGTTGTACTTAAGTGTGTGAACATCCTCTTTGATTGTTATGGGATTCAAGCAAGTGAGAGGTGCTCAGGTGAACAGGAATGGAGTCAAGTACATACCTACAATGAGCTGGCTCTTAATCTTTTCTCAACATCGGGCTAAATATGGGAACTTTGAATATCTGCATTGTTCCAGACATACTTTACTGACTAAGAGCTTTCCACTGTTTTACAAGTTGTAATAATTCACAACTTTATGAAAGTTTGTCAGGCTTAGCTTTATAGAAAGCTAATTTGCCTGACAGATCAGCAAAATGCTTATGAGATGCAAAATCCTCTTTCCCTACATCACTAATGCTAATGCAACTTACCACAACTCAGTGGTTTTTTATTTACTTTGCAAAATGTACTTTTGATCTGGGCAAATTTCACTATGGTCAAACATCCATAGGGGAACACATCAGTACCTTGACTAGCTTTAGAAAGCCATGTCCAGAGTGACTAATGAGCTGCCTCATTAGATGAGGGTACTTCACATCAGAGTCAGGACCATCAGCATAGAAATGAGGAAGAAGCTTTTGGTGGTGGTGCTAGGCAGGTCTCACAGAAAAATAAACATTCTGCACTATCACCCCAGCACTTTTTTAAACACTATATTCACTTAAGGCAAAAACTGGCAAGGAAGATTTTTCTATTTTTCCTTGTGAGACATTTCAGATCTTGGTGTCATCATTTACAAAATTCATATTTCACACATGAAGATTCATATATATTCATATTCATGATTTCAGGATTTATATAAAAATGTCATGTAGTAGTGCTCATCATAAACCAAACCCACACCACATGTAGAGAAAAGTATAGACAGAAAACAAGGATTTAGGATTGAATTAATCAAAAAGCTAAATGAGAGGTACAACTTCAAACTGAACTGGAAGCAACTGGTTTCATTTTTATTCAGCTGAGTGCTTATCAGTTGCTAAGATATTGAAAGCCATGAATGTAATCAGTAAGCAAAAAAAAAATAAAAAAAAATAACAAGTGAATCTGCTTTCTGAGGCAAGCAATACAAAACCAACAAAGCAAAAGCCCAGGTACACAGTCATTGAAGACACTAAATGACTAAATGGATCCTATATCACTGTTGAATTACTCAATTTATGTTCAAAGAGGAATGCAAGTATAATCAGTAGATTTTGGCTTAATCTATGAATTGATTTTACAGTAATTTCACACTTATAAACTGCACCTGGTTAGCCGCACTTCTGTGCTGTTGGAAAGTCCATGGAATTTGTCCATAAATAGCCGCACCGGGTGATAAGCCGCACTTTTTTTTTTTAAAGCGAGGATCCATGTGCAACAAAATAATGAGTTAGTAACAGAATCGCCTGATTGTAGGGTTTGCTGTCAGGTGCTCAATTTGCAAACAGTTTTCACAGACTGGCGAAGTCTTTAAACACAGCCCCAGGTGCTCTCTCTGTGCCGCGGGCCCCGGTATTCTCACCCATGGTGCTAGCTGCCGCAGCTCCCCACCTGTTCAGTAGCTATGGTGGCTCCCCACGCCACTCGAAAGCACCAAGCATCACCACACGAAAGCGCCAAGCCTCGCCCCGCGAAAGCGGCGGCTGCTCTCCACCTGCTCACCAGTGTCTCCGGCTCACTGCCCACTTGGCAGCAGCTCAGCGGCAGCTCCCCACCCACCTCCCGCTCGCCTGGTTGTGGCTCTGCAGCAGCTCCCTGCCCACTAAGCTTGCACTTGCGGGTTGGCATTTTGCCAGAATTTGTCCATATATAAGCCACTCTGGGTGAAAAGCCACGCTTCCAGGGTCAGCTGAAAACTTCAGTCAAAAGGGTGCAGCTTATCAGCATGAAATCACTGTATTTAGTGCTCCTTTTATTTTTATCTAGACCATAGCAATTTTTATGTAAATATATTTAAGTCTGATTAGATGTATCCCTGTCTCACAGGAAATAGCTTTAAGTGCCAAACATTATGAAACATTTCCAAGCTAGACAGCTTGGTTGGGAACCAAGAATTTCAGTTCTCAGAAATGCTGGATTTTACTTGCAGGATGACTCTGCAAGTGATGGGAACTCAGTACAAAATAAAAGGCAATCCTATTAAAAAAAAAATCTTTTCACTGCAACACTGAAGTAATTTACTAGGAACAATTTTAAAAATCCCAAACAGTACCTGAAATTATTCAATGATCCATAAATAGTCCAATTGCAGTAGGAAAAATCAAGAGAGAAAGAGAATGGTAGGAGGAAGCTTGAATGCATTCTTAGCTGAAACCAACACTTGAGAAAAACACGAACCAATATTCAAAGGGTCAGGAGCTAAGTAGACAAAAATTTACAGACTAGCTACAATAATTGTGCCAAAATCAGCAACAGCAAAGAAATTACATAATAAAACAAACACAACTAAAGAAGATACACATTTTAAAGGCCATTTCTATCATCACTTTCTCTTCTTTGTTTCATGATCTGTCTCTAATGTTCCTCATTACTTGTTCACCCAAAAAAATATCCTTTCCATTTTTGGTATTGTTAGCTTTCTGGGGAAAAAATTACAATTCTTTGTACCCAATCTTTTCCAGATGACGTTGCCTACTGCAGAACTAATACAACTTAAGAAAAGGGGAAAAAAAAAAAGAAAAAAAAGAAAAAAAGAGAAGACAGTTTTGCTCCAGCCACATCTCCCCACAAGTATGTCAACCATTCTTGCAGAGGGAGAGTTCTAGGAGCCTGTAGAATGAAAGGATTTGTGAAGAAAAGCATTTATTTACTTTAACATAAGAAGCAGCTTTTGTTTTCTTTACAAAACAAAATTCAGGCAGAGTTTCTCTGCTCATCTTACCCAAAGTCAAGTTTGGAGCACAATTTCTTTGTACAAGATGACATCTGAAATTGTGTTATGCTGCAACGAGACCCCACTACCTACACTATAGAGACCCACTACCTACTCTATAAAAGAGTTACTCCTGTGCACACACATTTCTATCTGCCCAGGGCTCTGCAGGGACGGCAGATCCCTGAACCCGCGCCAAGCGATGCGAGTACAGCTCGCTATCACACAGCAGTACCACACATTTCTGTTCCCACTGGGATTTTAAATGCCTCCTTACAAATAAGCTTCTCAGAGGATTAATAGTTGGGTTTTTCTGCTACATAGAAAAAGTTCAAATGAGGCAGCCTCTAAGGTCCCTGAAAGTCTTGTGCTCTGGCATTCATTTGTGAGGCAGGACAAGGAAACCTCAGTGGCACTTCCTGAGCACCAGCGTGGTTTGCAGGAGTGAGCATGCTCCTTGAAATCTGAGTAGTGGGACCAAGAAATTAAACACTGTGGGGATCTCCAGCTCCCTATCCACTCGTGGGTTTTAGTGACAGCTCCTGTTTGCCATTCCCTGGGACAATGTTTCTGCTGGTAGATTAAACCAGAGTGGGCTACTGAGTTCTGCAAGGTTCAGAGTGCTCACCCAAAAAAGCTCTGAGGCATTTTTCATGTTAATTTTTCAGCTTTGAAAAGTGAAATACATCTTGTTAAACTAAATTTTGACAGCAGGATATTCAACTCACAGTGTCATCATCTCCTTTTGAGCTTCCCTTTTGGAAGATAAAGTATTTCTGAGTGCTGTTGTTTGCTTCTTACATTGTATGTACAGTTATTTGGTCACGTTACCTCACCATGGGCAAACTACCATGGGTTAGAATACAGTAATGTCACAATTATAAGCTGCACCTGATTATAAGCTGCACATCTGGGTAGCCGGGTAGACCACGGGATTTGTCCACATATAAGCCACACCCGAATATAAGCCGCAATTTTATTTTTTTTTAAAGCGAGGATCCATATGTGACAAAGTAATGAGTTAGTAACAGAATCGCGACAGTGCGGGGTTTGGTGTCAGGTGCTCAAGTTGCAAACAGTTTTCATAGACCAGTGAAGCCTTTAAAGGCAGCCCCAGGCGCCCTCCCCGGCCGGCTCTCACTTCCGGGTTGGCATTTCACTGGGATTTGTCCATAGATAAGCCGCACCTGATGATTAGTTGCGCTACTGGGGTAGGCTGGATTCTTCCATGAAAAAGGTGCAGCTTATAATCGTGAAATTACTGTAATTACTTTGTGCTTCAGTTCATAGATAAATAACATATACATTTATACAGATACTTGCAAACACTTAAGTCAGTTAGGTGCCCAGCTGTGACTGAAGTTTTGTGTGTCCTGGACATAAAACTAATACCAGGGCCTTATGGAGATTCCTGATTTAGGAGTCTTCCAGAATTAAATTTACTGGGCATGTAACTACTGCTCTAAGAATTATATTTTAAAAGCTGTCTATGTAAAGCTGACCAACACAACAAATTATTTGAGAAATGCTGTAAGTGTGTTAGTGCTGCTGATTTATAGCAAAGAAAGCATGTGTGAAAATCAAAGGCTCATTACCATCAGCTTCTTGCCAGTTTTTCCCAGATTCAGTATACAACAAGTTGGGTCAGTCAAATTCTAATTTACTTGAAGGTATCTTTGGCATTGGCAATTTGTGAAACGACAATACTTTGCAGGTGTAACACACCGACCTTGAGTAATGAAGCTGAAAAGATATATTTATATAAATACCTGTATGCCTATATCACGCAAATGCCTTATTTAAAAGAAAGAGTAGCAATGATCTTTCCTAACTTTTACTTTCACAAGCCATTTAATCAATCAATAGACCTGCCAATCTATACCTGTCTGTGTTTTGGGAGGGATCGAGACATTTAAGCCAACTAGGAATACACAATTTAGCAGCTGTGGCACTGCAAAACAGCATGTACTCCACAAATTAAAAGAAAACAAGAAAAGAGCATTAGCTAAAGCAAGCAATCTCAGCCTTTTTGTTGGGAGTCTTAATTTAGAAAATCTACTCAGGAAGAATAATTGTTCCCATTCGTTATTTTGCTTGGATGACTTTTACAGAACCGTTTTTGCCGTCAATTGGCAAATTCAGTGGAAGAAACAAATTGCCCTATTATTAAAGCATATTTGCAGCAAACAATGGATATTCCATATAAGCTGTGCTTATCCAGCCATCTTTCCTAACAACTTCTAAGAACATTGTGCCTTCATCCCCAAATGCCTTTGTGTAGCTGGTGTTTAATGACAGGGTAGAACCAGCAGAACCTGGTTCTGCTCATTCCACGGGCACCCCACTGGGCTCTATTCCAGGCCAGGGCAGCCTCACTGTCTGAAAGTTGTGACCTTCTCACAGGGCTTCCTGCATTGTTCATAGCTTCTCTGCAGCTTGATTCCAGCCTCTCTCACTTCTGCCAGGCTTATTTTCTATCAGGGTTATTTTCTATTCCTGTTACAGGCTGCCCCTGTTTGTGCAGGTGGCAATATAAGAATGTTTGAAAGTTTCTTCTGGGCTAATATTTTGCTGTTTTATTGCTATTATTGGGAGTTTGATTTTTCCTTCAGTGTTTAATTAGTTTATAAGAAAAATTGCCTTGGGAATTGACCTGAGTATACATTTCAAAGTCAAGTATTTAGAATGAAATTCATCCTGCTAAATTTTTGACATGTGTGAGTTAGCTAAGATATTCTTGGTTACTTCTGTACAATCCCTCCACTCATAGTGGGAAAAAAGGAAAAAATTATCTTTTGGGCTTGCAGCTTTTTCTTCCACTGATGGTCACAGTAGTCAAAATTAAAGGAAAACATGAGCATCTAAATAGCAGACTTTGAAAAAACAGGGAGCTTAAATCCAAACCTATAGTGCATTTACCTAATTCATCTTGTTTTCCTTGCAAAATCATACACATTTCATCAAATTTTCAATGGAGGTCTTGAAATGCAGGTTGCAGCACAATCTTTATTCCTCTCATTTGAAATGAAAAAGGTTTAGCAGATCAATAACCAATGGATTAATGAGTCACTGATGATAATAACAACAATTTACATCAGCAGCACCTATTATCAGGAGCAATCACGAAGTACTTGGGAAGCAGATTAACAAACTATTTCTGCTTAAGTGGTGCCAGAAGCCAATTTCCTTTGGAAGCCAGATGAAGGAGGATAGAAAATAATGACCATTACAGAAAATACTGAACACACAGTTTCGTAGAAGTCACAGTATGTTGTCCACTTCAAGAATGTGAAAACAGCTTCAAAATAGTGAAAATACTTCAAAGCTGTCTGAACATGGCTCTTCCCTGTCAGAAACCAGGCTGGGCATTGCATTTTGCCATGTGCCCCAAATGCCAGCAAATGAGAGGTATGTTTGCATACTGTATGTTCCTAATTTGAAAGGCTCTCACATGGAAGATGTGACCAGTCTGTGAACCAGCCTCCACATCCTAGGTCATGCCAAACCTCATCAGCTGAAAAATGAGCCTTGCAGTCTTCAAGGATGCTTAATACTGCAAGCAAATAGGCACGCAGCCTTTCCATAATGGTCTAAAACACCAAGAATTCTTATATTTTCTGCCAAACAGAGCAAAGAAAATGAGACTAAACAACGAAACACTGGCATGTGTTTGAATTTTCTGTTTCTTTATCATCTGATCATTTTTAGAGCTTTTTCTCTCTATCTGTGAAACTGAAAGTATCTGTTCTATTCTCCACCTTTTTTATGGTTTGCAGACCATTTTTTCCCTACACACTACATCCAGAATTAAGCTACATTCCTTTTCTATAAAAGCACAGTGCTGTTATTCTCCATGTTTGCATTTCTTTTATTTCTATGAAGGCAAGTTTCTTAGATTTTCAGGTCCAGTGTATTTACCTGACCTCCTAATCTGCTTTTTGGTAAATCCCCGAGTTCCAACTCTCCTCAGCTGTGGTCTCAGCACTGCTATCCCTTCATGCCACATGAACAGTGGGATTCACACCTTTCCTTGGCACTAGCCTGGAAGTGGCACCCCATGACCCCAGCTGCAGGCAGCTGCCTGTTGGAACCCTGATAAACTCTGCAACACAGCAATTCTGTGAACGCAGGTGGTATTCCCAAGACTCATTTAAATATCCTTCACACACAAATAAGCATTAGTCATTGCTGCTCATTATAATTGTGAAGGTATTCAAGACTCTAAGTTTGGTAACAAGTCATGATCAGAAAGGTAATGAGCTACCTTGACTGGAAAACGTGGATAGTAAATTCAGTATGGTTGGGCCATATAGGTTTTATGTCTTCTGACAGTCATTGAACATGTATGGCAGTGATCCTTAAATTAAAATTTGATTTTAAGTGGCTGAAGGACAAAGAAATAGTCCCCTACACTCCTACATTTTATTTCCCCATTTCCACTGGAAATGTGAAATACTCTTGTTCATGGAGTCAAAAGGAATAAGAAATGCAAGTTCATCTCTATAAAGCAAAGACACAAGAAAAGAGACAAACACAGTACAAAAAACAATGAAGAAAATGTTGTGAAATGTGTAAACATTTATATGTCCGTGTAGTTAGGGAAAAAATGAAAGCAAGCAAACAAAATATTTTCAAGGAACCTTCCAAGCCATAGTTTTTTTTTCCATAAACAGCATGACAGACAAACTGTGACCTGCAGTGACCATGAGTAACAAACTGTTCACTGAAGTTAACAGAAATTTTACCACTGAAATTAAGTGAGCTTCATATATCCTTGTAATGTAATGCAGTTCCATGGAAATGTAGGATACTGAGAACATCTGCATAATTTTGTCTGTAATTCCACATATCTTCAAGAAAACTGTTTCAGAAAAGACAATCTTTTAAATATAATCCCTTTGGAATTTCACAGGAGTGATTCTTACCTTCAGAATATATTAATTTACCACCACCAAAGTCTTAAATACGAAACAATAATGACAAGATGCCCATAAAAAAATAGCTTTAGGCCTATAACACCATATAAGAAACAACTCTTAATTTCCCCTGTGGTTTTCTGCAATCTTTGACACTACATTTACATTCTGCATAGCTCTCCAATGTGTGCTGGAATCCCAGCACAGCAATATAAAAGTAAAACAGTTTCAAGGGGTTATATTAGGATACTAAGGATCTCAAAGACAAGACATTAGCTATTGACAAGTTTCATGAATAATTTTAGTGCATTTTTATTACTTTGTAGTAAAAATATCTGTACAAGATGCAACATCACTATCCTTTTCCCTCTACTTTCAAATGATTTTTTGATATGTCTAAAAAAATTTTGCTTTCACTTATAGGTTTAAAAATTCACACTTCTCGTTTGAATCTGAAATGTAATTAAGATGCACATTTCTCTGTTAGAGCTGGATGGGCATGAAAATAAAAAATTTCTTTGGGCATGAAAATAAGAAATTTCTTTTATTTCCTTTCATAACTCAAGATTGCTTTAATTTTTAAAAGGCTATTTTTTTTTAAAGCAAGAATATTTTAGTTAATAATTTAACACTCACTTCAATTAGAATAGTTATTAAAACCTTCAATGATGTTACAATTAAAAGTTTGAAAATAGTTCTATAATTTCTAGCTTGATACAATTTTCTGCTCTGAAAACTAATGCAAAATCATTTTTATAATCTTGGTACTGTTTCAATACACCAGTAATTTCACGATTATAAGCTGCACCTTTTTCATTGAAGAATCCAGCCTACCCCAGTAGTGCAGCTTATATTCAGGTGCGGCTTATTTATGGACAAATCCCAGCGAAATGCCAACCCGGAAGTGAGAGCCGGCTGGGGAGGGCGCCTGGGGCTGCCTTGAAAGGCTTCTCTGGTCTATGAAAACTGTTTGCAACTTGAGCACCTGACACCAAACCCCGCACTGGCACGATTCTGTTACTAACTCGTTACTTTGTTACACATGGATCCTCGCTTTAAAAGAAAAAAAAAAAAAAAAAAAGAAAAGCAAAAAAGAAAAAAGTGTGGCTTATATTCAGGTGCGGCTTATATATGGACAAATCCCGTGGTCTACCCGGCTACCCGGATGTGTGGCTTACAATCAGGTGCAGCTTATAATTGTGAAATTACTGTAAGTCTTTAAAATTACCAAAGAGGATTCTTAAGTGATAGTGTATTTCAGTATATCTGAAGATGCTCTGCATGCAATGGGTCAGCTTTTTCAGTGGCTATAAACTGGTGCAACCCTATTGCCGGAAGGAAAGGCACTTGCTCAGGATCTTGTTCATGCCACTCCACAGAGAAGGGACAGCTTGTCAACACAAGAAAACCTTTGTCTAATTTGTATGTTCCGTTTTAATATAATTTACCATTAGGCCAATCATGTCCAGTTGCCTCAAAATTGTAAGCCCAGCAGCACCTGCCTCAGGTAAGTCTGAGAATGGGACAGAACCAGATGCAGATGGGAAGCAGGATTTCCCCATGTCTGCATCCAGTTGTGTGCATTTTCTCAGGGTAAATGCCAAGAAGAGATGTGATGCTGTTAGGAGGGAAGAGCAGCACTGAACAGACATTTTACAGAAACATTCTGGGTTAGACAAGGAGCCAGGCAGGAGAGAGGCTGATTTAGAGAGGGGCACAGCAGCTCTGACAGCCTTCAAAAAGCTAAGCCCAGCAGCACTTTGATACAGAGTCAGCCGTGCTGAATATGTCTGAGGTACCCTTAGCAAGGCAAGACAAGAATGTTTCATGTATATTGCAGTGTTTAAACAGCTGCATGTACTAATCTAATTTTACTAATGCCACTAGTAATAGTAGATGCAATAATATACAAACCACACTCAGTCCCTAAGGTTCATTAAAAGGTTGTCTAGTAGCCCTTTATACCAGAACTTTGTTTTACATGGTACTTTTAATTTAAATCTACAACATTTTGCTTGGCCATTTTGGACAGAAATTTCTCATGTCATTTTCTGTGCCACACTTCATTTTCTCTCTGTTAGAAAGGCTCAGCTAGCACAAAGTTAGTTATTCCTGAGAACGAGGCTGGGAAAAATTTTATTCTGAACTTTGAAAGGACTGGATGTCTCCACTGTGCTGAAGTTGGGTCACAAAGAGGGCAGGGAAGTCCTTGTTTTATACTGTGTATGAGAGCTCTCCAAAAGGTGTCAGGTTATCAGGTACCCTACACTTTGTAGAGACTTGAAGGCAAAAAATCTCTTGACAGTTTTCCTAGACTAAGGTTCTCTAGGCTTTGAGGTATTGAATTGGGATTTTCTCTGCAATTATGGGTCCAAGCTGCTGTCTGTGGCAGCAGAACTGAGGAGAGGAAGACTGTTCTCCTCCATTCCGTCAAACCAGCACAAACTGTGAGACCTGTGATTACACCCCAGGTCACAATGCTTTCCTCAGCCATGGCCTGAGATGAATCCTGAAAAATGGGAAGCAGAGCCTATTTCCTGCTACTCCCAGGAAGGAAATCTTTGTGCATGGGATCCATGGGTCTTTGGCACACTCTGGATTAAAACTGTTCTGTCTGACTGGCAAACCAGTACAGCTGACATTACGGGGCTCACATGCTGCTCTGGTGCCTGACACAGCTCCACTGTCAGAGAAGGGAAAAGAGAGGAGCTGCAAAGGGGAGAACAGCTACAGCTGTCAGGGACCAAAGACAATAACATGGATGAGGAAGGTGTGAGTGAGGAACAGGCTGATAATTGATCCTGTCAGGATGAAAATTGAACAGAATGGAGAAGATTGGACTTGGGGTAAATACAAGGACTTAAGTCTCTGTGAAAAGGAGGAACTGAGAAAATGAAGAATTCATCACTTCACAGATTTTAAATCTTAACTGATCCATTAACTGATACAGTCGAATCTTAACATTAAATGGACAATCAGGGAATGATTCAGTCAAGGAAGACAGGAGAAGGTATCAGAGCAGAGCAGAAAGCTGGTTGACACCACTTCCATCTC
This sequence comes from Sialia sialis, assembly GCA_009812075.1. Taxonomy (NCBI): domain Eukaryota; kingdom Metazoa; phylum Chordata; class Aves; order Passeriformes; family Turdidae; genus Sialia; species Sialia sialis. The sequence goes on from VRYO01002772.1 coordinate 83,923,794, forward strand.
CAGTGTCTGGGAAATAAGGTTGATAGAATGAAAGGGGACTGGGAATGCTTGTGTGAGGAGAAGAAGCATCAGAAAAAGGGAAGGTGGAAGAACAGAAGGAAAGTGAGTGACCAGAGCAGATGGCACAAAACTTTTCAGAGTCTGGAGCAGGTGTGCAGCTGTGCATCTCCCTGCCTGCAGATCCCTACAGGAACTATCAGGGAATTGTCCATCCTTTGCCTGTGCACTGGCACAGGAAGAAAACCCTCTGCTGTGCCCAGCTGATGTGCTGCTCCCAAAGCACTCCATCTTCCTGCAGATCAGGGGGGCCAAAACACAGGTACTGAGGGAGAGAGTTTCCCCCTGAGATTTGTTTGTAAAGCACTGTAGAAAAAACTCATTTAGATTGTGGAAATGCAGGCACCCAAGAGTTAAGGAAAGTCACATTTCAGGTGTATCCTTCCATACTTATTAAAACAGCATTCCTGTTCTGCAGCCATGAAGTGGACAAATAAATTACCTGTGTGGGATTTCTTCCTTACACCTTGAAAAATTTTACTGAAAGAAATGGGCAGGAAATTTCAGGAGAAGCAAGGACATGCTCAAATGTTGAATGGAAGAGCTGACTTTTAGCCCTGTCTGAGCCACAAAGTTCTTCTCTGATGCTAATCAAGTCACTAAACCAACTAGACTTGTCATTATGCTTGATTTTATATGGGTTTAATGCACAGGAATGCTTAGCCTTCCCAGATGCAATTGAAGCCTCTGGGTGCTAAGCCTTCAGCAAAAGTTGAAATACAACATGAAATACAACATGAAATACTCTGCAATATCAATTTCTATGGAGAGACTCATCTAAAAGAAATGTATAAATTCTTAGCTCAATGCCTCTATGTAATAGAAAAATTCAAATAATCTCATGCATATTTTGTGCAGATATAGGAATTGGTTTTTCTGCAGTTAGATAATGTGGTGATAAACCTTACAGAATTTCACTTTCAGCACATTTTCACTAATTTGAAGTAAGGGGATATAGAGATATATTGAGAAATGAAGGTTTAAAAAAAATTTTGGATTGATTATTTATTCTCTGCCCTGGGTGGTTCAGGGCACAAGTAGAAAAAGGAGTATGCAATTAAAACTTTATCAGCATCCAGTCATGAAAAAGAGTTCAGCTACGCTTGCACTGTTAACCTTAATTATAACACTTCTTAGTTTCTTGCCTTACACACTAAATTGCATTTTCAGGTGTTCTTAGTTTGTGTTGATTAGAGTATGTGCAACACTTTTGAGTACTTTGTGGAGTCTGCTACATCTGGTCTGCCATTGTTTGGTTTTTTCCTCTTGAAAATAAAACTTCTTTTGAAAAAATCTGTTATGTTGCTTCCTTAGTTTCTCTTTACCCTTCCTTAGATGAAAAAACAGACCATGCTTAGCTTAATTCAGCATGGCCCCTAAATTCCTGGGCACATATCTGAACATCAGATAAAGGAACAGTGACTTGGCACTCTTCCATGATATCTTGAAAAAAAGCCCAAAACAAAATGCTGAAAGCTTGAGCATTTGCAAACCTTTCTGTTCAGCTTTGAAATGAGATTTCCACTTATTTGGTCTGAGTACAGGAATATAAAGTAGTTAAAGTTCCTGAAACAATAGTTAAACATGTGGTTTCCATAAAACACAATGAAAATGTGAATTTCAGGTGCTATATTAAGAGCAGGGTCTGCTTGACCAGGCTGCTCAAAGCTCCCTGCAACCTGGCCCTGAACACTGCCAGGGCTAGGGCATCATATGGAGTGGGTAAGAATGATTTGCAAAAATTTAAACTGTTACAGGATGAGTTTCAAGCTACAGCACTGCAAAAGCATTTTAGAATTCAGCATGGATGTTGCTCATGCCTTTGCAGAAAACAGCTGCTCCAGGCTTTTTAAGTCTGCCCTGACCCAGCATTATGTCCCTCATGGGAAGCCCCCTCTGACTGTGGTACTCTGCATAAGCACAAAAGTTTATTTGCATACACCTCGTTTGAGGAGTGCAGACTTAATTTAGGAACCACAAATATGAAAATGAAGCACCATTTTTTAATTTTACCATTGAATTGCGCACAAAGGAGACACTTGGATGCGGAGCAATAGGTACACCAGAAATAAAACTTCCACATCTTTACTTGCCACAAGTCACAAGCATGAGTTGAAGTTAGATCCTCTTGCTGATTTTAGAGAAAGGCTGGAGAGTGTTTTGGAAACTGATGAAATCTCTTAAGGAAACGAGAATTTGATATCTGCAATAAAAACTCTTCTTTCACAGCTTCCGTCCAGGGGATCAGGGAGGAATATCTTGGGAACATCTTGTATGTTTGGTTTCCTCCATTATAGATTTTTTTCAACTTTTTCAGCTCTGCCAAAAGCAGGGGTTTGGAGCTGGAGCCCAGTGTCTGTGGGTGCTGCAGACAGCTGCAGAGCTGTGCCTGGATGTTTTCTTCATGCACCCAGGGAAACCAGAGCTCTGCGGGTGCAGCCAGACCTGCTGTGGCTTTCCTGTGCCTGTTCCATGACACAGCTGCCCATTTGGCAGCTTGACCAGCACATAAATTTTAACAGGTAGTGAGCTAAACCCAGGGGCAATAGGCTTGCTCTATCTTGGCAATGCTTTCTAGATTTTTATTTTCTAATGTATAGCTTTATAAATTATATTACTGAATGCTTGCTTTCCCAAGGTACCTATGGATGCTTTTATTTTCCTTATTTTTTGTTGCTAACTGAGACTGTCTCATAAACATATGGCTATGAAACTGCACTAATTATGGAATTAGTTCCAATTTAATGTCTGGTTTATCATGGACCTATTTATGGATAGGCCAAAAGCTGTTCTGGCAAATTAGCAGGAAATGGGAAAAAGAAATATCAGTATGAGCTTCATAACTGTTGGCACTAACTGTGCCTTACTTATGCTCTATTTTAATGATGTTGTTTTATTTTCCTCAAAGAAAAAGCTGGTATAAGAGGCCTCTAAATTTGTAGAACTATTAAGTTCATGATGAAAATAACATTAAGCTAATGCTCCCTGCTTATTTCAGCAATAGAGTAGAGATGTTATTGAATCATTAAAATGTTTTAGTAAGTTTATCAAAGAAATAATGGTGACAAAACATCTTTAGTGCCTGTGGAATTTTCTTCACCATCTTTGAAAAACCCAAATTACAGCATCATCCCAGCCTGGAAAGCCCACAGCTCCCTTCTACACTGCAGATGCATTTTAAGACAGTAATTAAAGCTACCTGTTTATTTGAAGCAATGGGTGAATTTGTATTATACAAGGTTTGAAAAAACTGATTTTTCTTCCATGAGACATTTAGAATACTGTTCTTATCTCTCATTTACTACTGTGTTGGGAAAAAGCAATTAAGAGCAGCAAACCTACCAGGGGCTGGATAATTTAGCATTGTGTTGCCAGCTGTGGCCAGAACTTGGTCCCATACTTTCTGTTGGTTCACATCAAGATAGAAAATCCTGACCATTTTCTATTATATTAATAGCATTGCTCATTCTTGTTTAGAACTGGCTATGTTTTGCTGAATTTTTTGTTGTATCCACAATGCAGACTAATTGTGCTCAGCTGCACTCTCCCTGGCTGCTGCCAGCCTGCATGCATGGCTTTGCATTTCATGCAAACCAGACAGCAGAGATGGGGGGGGACCTGTGCCAGGGAGTCAGGCTGCAGTCAGGGCAGGCACCCAGATCTGGAACCTGCAGAGCTCTCCCAGGACCTGCCAGCTAGAAAAGACCTGCATAGACATTCTAAACAGATCTGAAAGATGGAAAAAAAAAATAAAAAATCATTAGCTCAAGACTTCAAACTTCAAAATAGTAAATAAATACAGTAATTTCACAATTATAAGCCACACCTGATTATAAGCCGCACCTCCTGGTAGCTGGGTAGACCACAGGATTTGTCCATATATAAACAGCACCCGAATATAAGCTGCACTTTTTTTTTTTTTAAAGCTATGATCCATGTGTAACAAAGTAACAAATTAGTAACAGAATCTGGCCAGCACGGGGTTTGGTGTCAGGTGCTCAAGTTGCAAACAGTTTTCATAGACCAGCCAAGCCTTTAAAGGCAGCCCCAGGCACCCTCCCCGGCCGGCTCTCACTTCCGGGTTGGCATTTCACTGGGATTTGTCCATAAATAAGCCGCACCTGATGATTAGCCGCACTACTGGGGTAGGCTGGATTCTTCAATGAAAAGGTGTGGCAAATTACTGTAAATTGACTAGTCTTCAAAGCAAACGTGGTTAGGTCTCTGTTTGAAGTGTTTTAGATATAGATTCAGAGGTGGGAAACTGCCTTTATGCAGTATTTAAATGGCTTCTTTTGCTTTTCAAGAGGAAGCTGACTGAATTGTGTAATGTCTTCAGGGAAGGAAGAGTCATTCCCTGATGGCTGGCCAAGAAAAAGTGAAGACAGCAGCTGCAGAGGCAGCTGGAGTTACCACCCTCACAGATGGAGTGAAAGTGCTGGGTTGTAGCTGGAACAGGAGGGAATGAATGAAAGCAGAAGGAAGGCAAAAACAGGGAAATAGCAAAGCAGATAATGTGTCTTAATAAGACTGGAAGGTTTTCTGCATGTTCTTCTGTAACATAGCCTGAAAGAATTCCAGGCTTTTAAAAAGGGCTCTATGCACCACATGCTCTGTAGAAAGGGCAGTTTCTCTGAACAGGGCTGTAACAGAGACAAAAAATCTTCAATTATCCAAAATGGAAGAGGTTGTGGGTGCCCTATCCCAGGAAGTGATCAGCCTTTGCTGGGGACTAGGCTGAGTTCTAACAGCACAACCTCTGTCGGATTAGATTAGAGAGAGATCAGTGGCTGTTCTCAGGTGGTGGCCAGCAGCACAAACAGGAAAATATGAAATGATCTGGTCTCAATCACATTCTTCTAGCATTCAGCAGCTTAAGTTCTACTGGTCTTACATAACTTATTAATTTTCCCTGATATCCAGAAACTGACAAGATCTAAGCAATATAATAGAGTGGAAACTGGAACCTCTTAATTTTTCTTTTTTTTGTTTGAGTGAAAACTGAAACAGAATATATTTTAAGAAATTAGTTTTAACCAGAAATTTGAACTCATAATTTGGGGTAGCTCATTAAGTAGAAATGGCTATTTGTGTAAACTCAGATCTTTTCACCAGAAGGAAATAACCCATTGAATAAACATCAAAATAAGGATAGTCTTTTCCATTTTAGACTTTCTTCATACTTTCTTAAAAATGGTGTGAGAAAGCAAATTTCATGCCAAAGAATTTAGGCCTAGCAATAGTGGGTACACATGCTTATGTGCTTATAAGAAAGCTGCTGAGGGAAAAGGAAAAAAGAGAAATAATAATATGCAAGCAAAAGACAAGAGGATATGCTTTTTTGGGGACAGAAAATATTAAAGAGAATGTCAGACATACAATTTCTGCATCTTGTCATAGCTAGGGTTTAAACATTTATCAAGGTTTGAATACAAAGAGTTATTTTCTGTCTTAGTTCATCGGTTTCCATGTCAGTAGGCCCTCCTCTAAAAAAAGTTGCAAACAAAAATCTATGCATGGACTTAGGAAATGAAATGCATATTCAAGTAAGCAATGAAAATTATGCCTTCTTCGTATAACTGGCTATATTAAAAATTGTGTTTGATCATGAATGTCATGTTTTAAAATATAAACAAGAATCCATCTTTAGAATTAGAGGTACTAGTATTTTTTTTCAAAGGAATCTAAAAATAATTACAAAATGGACATTTTGGTGAACGAGTCTGCATGGGAGTCAAGTGATCTTCCAAATTCTTTCAATTCACTGAAGGTGAAAATCCATTTCAGAGATTCAGAGACTCACAACTGAGAGTGTTTTGTCTCATTATAGGACTGAACAGATAATCTGCATCTTCCAAATACCATCTGCAACCAAACTGATACCAGATGCCAAGCACTAAATCTTTATGAGCTGGGTGACCCTTGTTAGGAAAAATGTTACAGAGACCTGGACCTGTGAAAAAATATACACTGTGGAGGAACACTGTCTTAACTTCAAGGATTAATTAGTCACCATCTGATCCTTCCTAACTGCTATCATCAATCTCCAGGTTAATTTATTCCTAGAACTCCTGTTATTCTGTAGGGTTGATAATGGATATTAGCATTCTAAGCTCCCACAAGAGAGCATTTGTCTTACGTGTTTAGTTCAGTGAGACCCAAATTTCTGTACATCGATCCTCAGTCAGGCCCTTATAAGAATTCCTAAATTTAGGGCACAGCTCTGCATAAAATGGATTGTGGATGAATGTCAGAGCTCACAAGGATATCCTCTGCCTACTGAGTGAAGCAGCAGTTTGACAGATATGTTTAAACCCTTGGTCCCATATGAAAAATCACATTTCCAGTGCTTCGCTGTGTGGAGCTCATTCTCAGATCAGTTGTCCCAGACAGGAAACCTGACAGGTTTACAGCTTGAGACAGGCAGAAGAGTCTGGAAGCCTGAAGTGAGGTAGCCAAAACCTCCCTCACATCCCCAGGGGTAAAAATAGGCTTCAAAACTAGTCTTGAAGAGATAGGTAAACAGGAATTCCAGTGTGTTCCATGTTTTTCAAGGAGAAACAAAAGGGTGTATGGTTGTCTTTTCCAGACTTGCCCTAATACTAGATTAGAAGCTAATTTTAGACTGTATTTACTTGAAGTAAAAAACAGTCCCTGGTAAATGAGAAAACAGGGATTTCATTCCCCTGGAATACTAAACTACCAACCATGACAAAATGCAGTTTCAGAGTGACAGTTAGACAGCCAGAAGAATCCATGGTATTTACAATTTTGTCAAATCAATCCCCTTCTGCAAATGATTTGGCCTTTGCATATTTACATTCCTTGTGCTTGGTGCATTGATATGCCTCATGTAGCACAGCTTCTGCACTCCAGCACTGCTGCTCTTCCTGGTTCCCACTTGGCAGGTTTCCACTGCTCCTTTGTTTCCTTTTTGAATGCAATACATACTAATCTTACAGTAAATGCCAGTTTACATTAGCTCAGCTGTCCTCATGACATAATTTGATGTTATGCAAATTACTTCTTTCCAGATATCTCTGATTAGCTGTAAAAAACACTCCCTAATTAGTCCAGAGATAATCAGGGAGAAATCACAGTTGATTACATATATTGAATTTGCTTCTCCAGTCTGAATTGCCCTGTTTCCTGCCACAGGACCTATGAGCACTCTACAGAGTTTGCACCTTCCCTTCCCTGGAAAAACACTTCAGCTACTCCCTCACAGTTCCATCAAATCAAACATTTCTTTTCATACCGACTCTAGCCAGACAGAGAGAGATCCCTGCTGACAGTTGAAGAGAAATGCCAGCCAGGTGCAGTGCAAATTCTGCCGATTGCTGAAGATCCAGATTAGTACACAGGTATCAGAAAGTTTTACAACTGGCAGCAGAGAGACAGAGCACAAAAGCAGATCTTCTGATAAAAATGACATTGTCAGCTGATACTAAAGTGACAATTTTAGAGGTCAGTAATTTAAACTGAATTTCCAGTGGAGATTTGGTGGCTTGCCTCACACTGAACTCTTGCCCCTTAGTGATGGCTCAGTAATTTATTCTAATCCATTTTTCAAATAAACAGGGACAAGTGAACTTCAGAAGGCTCAACATTCAGATTCAATTTGAGTAAACAGATAAAACGTTCAAAGGTTTATTCGGAGTTTGTTTTCAATTACCTAAAACATCTCAAATCTTTGAGTTAGCAGGGCTGGTAACCTTTTCTTGCGTGATCCCTAAACTCTTCTCCATATAAAGTGCCATGACAAGGTGAAGAGTAGGTCATGTGCCTCTTAACAAAACCTTTTTTTTTCCAGAAACAAGACCACAGGCTGATATTCTCTGTAAGGAAAGGAGGAGCAATAGCTGAATTCAGGTCTTTTATTGCATAACAACACAGATGAAAAAGAAACCAGATTTAACTTGTGTAAGTTCTTGAGGATGCTAGGAATTCAGATTTGAATCTGAAGTTTCCAGAGCAACTCCCTCCACAAGGGATGTGATTTGAACTTTGGATTTGTATCTCTTTCAGATGGAGTCTAAAACTTCCCCTAAAGTGAAGTAGTTTTTTAAAATTCAAGGAAATTGCGACAGCACAAGGGTGAAAATGGAGATATATCAACTTAAAGTGGAAATGAACTCAGATTTCATGAGCTGGAGAGATCAAAAAGGAATTCTTGTCATGTAGCATGAGCAAGAAGGGGAGGATTTTGCCCCTTAATGAACCTTGCAATGCATGAAAGGAGATATCTGCAAGACAAAAAGAAAGAAACCCAAAACTTTGAGTTAGTTCAAACTCCCTGACATCTATGGAATAAAGATATAGGAGTGAGTTCTTCCCTGATTTATGACAATGTAAGTCTGAAGCAGTGATTCAAGTCTGAATCTTACATAAACCCGATACCAAGATTTTATCATACTACCAAAAAGAATTGTGATACTCTTTTTCTTTTTGAGAAAAAAAAATGGTGAAGTTTCTTTGGAATACTAGTAGGAAATCTGCTCTATCAATGAGAACTTCCTTTGCCTCCTTTTTGCTGGGTGATGTTCTGGAGAAACCAAGGCCTACCCTGAAGATTTCTGTGTCATAAAAGGCAATACCAAGCGCCCAGAGTGGCACTATATCCTCCTGCCTCTGGGTTTTCATGGTCACTGCTCTGCAGAGAAAAGCAATGGCAAGGACAGAATATGGCCACGAAATGGATTCCATAACAGTATGGAACATAATCATTCTGGGATTCCTTTGCACGGTTTTTATTACAACCATGAAACCATGGTAGCGTAAATAAAGGTATTCTGTAGATGCAGTAATTCCACATGGAAACAAAAAAAATCTGAACAGGAAGAGGAATTATCCAAAAAGGTATTTTGCTCATATTTGAGTCCTATTTTAAAGACATATAGTAACATGTCAAAATTATTCACATTTTTTATATTTTTTTTCTCACCTAACCTTTTTTCAACATCCTTTTTACAGTTTTTAAGACAAAACCATCCCATCAGAACAACCACCACAGCCAGTTTTAGCTTTGCTCATTTTCTCAGAGGCAGCTGGGACATAGTCACAGAAGGGAGTGCAGGTCACACAAATCATTCTTGACATCCAGATGCCCTTCTTCTCCATGGCTAGATTTCCTGTCAGAATCAGAAGTAAACTTTTATGGCAAATTTCCTCACCTGGCAGGGCACGTGGAGTCATTGACAGTAATGACAAGTGACAGACAGTTTCTGTGACTTCATGACAATCTAAATGTATGTAATACCAAACAACATCAGAATTATTACACGCTCACACTGCGATGGAGCCAACACTGCAACACTTGCTTTGTGTCCTTTCCTGTCACAGCCTGCACAATAATTTCTGGTCCATTTCTCTGCTGTACAGCTCTCCTGTGCTTCTGCCAGAGCTGCTTTTTCTCATCTGCAGAGTCAGGGCACAGTTGGAGAGAAGGCTGAACTCCCAGCCCCTTTGCACCACTCTGCTTTGCCTCCCTCCTCTCCCAGGGATGCTACAGCACATGCATGATTAATGGAGAGGCTTCCAACGAGAAGAGAAAGGACAGGGGGTTACCACACATCCATGGGATTAAAGAAGGAGGAAAATGTTTCCAAACCCCTTTGGTGCTCCAGAATCTAAGTTGAAGTCCTTCAGGCACACAGCCCAGTCACACAAGGGAGATAATTGTGAAAGAAAGGTTAGGTGGGTACAAAAACAACAAAAAATTGTCTTATTTCCACACCTCCCTGACTCTTTTCCAAAGTCTCCACATGTGGAGGTGCAATACAGATTTGGGTTTAGTATTAGAAATTATTCAAATGGAGCTGTCTCAGTGTGAGGTGGAGCATTGTGGAGGCTCTGTAAAGCTGTCCCAGATACTTGCAGGTACAGCACGCACGGTCATCCTCCACGACAATGTTCAGATGGGTTCACCTTTGACAGTGAGAATCTGTATTCTCTCAATAAAATTGTAGTGATGCTTATGTATCTACACCCTGATAACTAAATTACCTCTGCAAGGGATTTTTTTACTGTTTTCTTTGCTTTTCATGAAAGAGTGGAGGGAAGTTTGCTTTTGAATGAATTCATCTCCATGATGCATTTATTGTTAATACAGGATTTCAGGAAGGACCCATTTGCAGGCAGATCAAATATAAATGTTATATGTCCTCAGATTTGAACTATACAAAGGAAATCCCATTCTGCCTTTTAAAAGCTACATTTGACCTTATCACAAAGTAGTTCATTCTAATGACAGGGACATTTTCACAGCATAACAATCTGTTTTTCCAGAAAAAATCCAAGACCAAAGTACTCTTACCTCGTAGAAAAAAAGGTGAAGCAAAACCAAAACACTTGATGTCAAAGCAAGAAATATCAATCTATGACAATGTTTTGCAATGTGATGACTTTAATGCCTTTATACTAAATGCTTTTGATGTAGTCATTATTTATGACAGATTTTTAGGGGAAGGAGAAGCATTCAATCATTGAAGTCTTGATTACATAGAAACTGAACTGCTGCTGAAATATAAAACTGCATGTTAATGCTCACTGAGGTCAACAGGAAAACTCAAATATATTTCAGTAATGCAGAATCAGGATTTCAGTGATGAAATGTTCTTTTTTCTCCTCCTGATGGATTGTTAAAGGTACTGCTTTACATAATATTTGACTGGTTATTGAGCTACCAGGATAGTGAGAGGTGCATAAGAAATGAGAAAATTCTCACAAGCAAAAACAGCCATCTTCCTCAGCATGATCCTGAAACAGCCATCCATTCAAATGCAAACCTCTCCATTTGTTCTTTTTCTGTCCCTCACCTTTGCTGGCCATGTCTGGGCAATAATGACACAATAATATCCACTGTTTAATTCACTACCCACCCTTTTGCTACTTTCTTCACCTCTATCTTTGCAAGCACTGTTTGGTTCCAGGCCTCAGGAACAAGAATCTGTCTTTATAATTTGCAGTATCTTGAGCTCTTCTTTGTATTAATTTACTAAGTCCTCAAACAGAGATGATTTTTTTATTCCTCTGTCTCAAGCTGAAGGCTCACACTCCTAAAAATGAGATCTTTTTACTTTCTTTATATACATTAGATTTTAGTCTTGTATTTTTAGGGCACGTAGAGAATGTACAGTAAAATAGAGCTAAACTTCCAAACCAGAGAAATGTAATGTGTGTTTAGAACAATCAGAGGACTGGTTACCCAGAAGACTAGTTTTGGGTTGCTGTTTTTGTAACTTGAAAGTGCATAAAGGTTAAAAAAGTGCAATCTCTTTAGAAAGAACCTTTCAAAAAACAAGACACAAAAAAACCCAACAACAACAACAAAAAAACCAAAACACTTTTACTAAAAATGTTTGCTTTTGCCTCTATATTTTCTTTCTCGCTTTTGCTCTTCCCTACCTAAGGTTTCTTCACTCCACAAATTCTCTTCTGATCAGCCTCTCTTAGGTGTTCTCTGTTCTGACAGTGAATTAGTTTCTTTTGATTTTACTTCCTCCCATCTCATAAGCTAATCTCTGGTCTTTCTCAAAGCTGAAGACATTATTTTTTTTCTTTTTTTTTCAAAGTGAATACACAATTAATTTTTGAGCATATGTCCTTAAAAGTTATATTTTCTTCTTAGGGACTTCTGCCCTTCTCTTATTCTTTCTCCTACTGGAATAGAACTTCAGAGCTGGAAACAACCTGAAACACCCATAACATAACTCTGTGACTGAGGCACAGAGTTTTTTTCAGAATGTGGGATCCTAATGAAGTGATGGTGCTTTTCTCCTTCACCTTGTTTGCTTGTTTGTTTTTATCCTGGTGATATAATTTTATAATTCATGTTGTAAGACTCTTTCAGTGGGAATATAGTCTAAATGATAGCAGCATTACTGGCCACTTACACAAATAGTCTTGGAGCTGGCACACTATACCCTTAAATGAAAGGAATTGACCAGACATGCTTATTACTACAAAGTGTTCACATTTTAATGATCACAATTATTTTCTGTTTAGGTCAGCATTGTTCCTGGTTTGTTATCAGCAATATTCATATCCACCAGCTAGTTACAGTAATTTCACAATTATAAGCCATACCTGATTATAAGCCGCACAT
>VRYO01002772.1:83946820-83963104 GCA_009812075.1 Sialia sialis
TTTCATCATAGCTTTCAGCAGAGGATCTGAAGGGTAAGGAAGAAAAGCATGGTCAGGAAAAATGATGTGGAAGCGATAAGAATCAATGGCATTTGCGTGTTACAAAACTGAGACTAGGTACAAGGAGACTCAGAGAAGGTTTCCAGGAGGCAAAAAGAATTTGTGAGAAGAAGCTGCTCATGTAGATCACCCTTGCTGACACAGACTGAATAGCAGCAGTTGTCAGGAGAAGAACATGAATGTGAGAATGTGTGTCAATCAACATTCCAAACTGACTAAAAGTACATTTACTCCTGCACTAATCCTGTTAGAAGGAAAAAAATATTCAGTCAGATTGAATAGTATTGTGCTGGCCACCAGCTTTTCCTGATGGAAGGGACTGTGCCAATGTGTGGTTGTGACTTTTAGGCATAAACTCTGGAAAGGTACTTAGAAATGTGCAGGTGTGTATCAACACTTGTATATGTCTAGAGCTGTGTTATTGACCTGGATCTTGAACGTCATTGACATTCATTACATTCATGCCCTGACCTGTCATTAACAAATCAATAAATCACTTTGACCATAATTTGTTTTAAACCATGTGAACTGGGACTTTTTCCCTGAGACAGAGAGTAGAACTGGCAGCAGATGTGAGAGAGATAGAAGATGAACTGAACAGAGAACAAGGACAGGTTTGGCAAGAAAACTGAGAGAAGAATCAGAAAAGACAAGGTGTACTGGAGGGAGGAGGTGCATAAAAGGTAAAAGGTGTTTGGGAGTGATGTGAAAGATTGTGCAAACTTTTTCTCCAACCTTGATTCCCAAAACTCATACCTGCTGTTTAAGAAAACATTATTTCATTAAGAAAATATATTTCATCCCATTTTGGTGTTGGTCCAGGAGGAAAAAATCCTGCTGCTGCTGTCCTTTACTTAATTCATGAAGAAGAGAAACACTTAAGGTCCCAACTCTGTTTGTGCACAAAGTAGGTGACATGACCATGCCACTGATTTGATTTTGCTTCTAACACAGTCACACACTCGTATTTTTTCTCTCAGAAGAATATGATCATGGCTGTGAAGCTGCCAAAAATTAGAAATGGACAGAATCCAGGTTAGCAGTATGACCTTAATTTGGCCACCTTTTTTCATGTGGAATGTAGTTTTTAATTACAGGATCACACATTCAGTTCTCTCAAGAATACTTCTACTTAGTGCATCAAAAGGACTTAATTAGCAGCTGTTCAATATTTTTCTTAGCCTCATTGTCCAATATGTTGACCTGGGTTTTATTTTAAAAAAACACTTTTCAAGCCCTGCTCTGAAAACAAAATTATCAATTTCCTCTGGGGTTTTCTATGATGTTCATCAGCCCAGAATCTGATTGCTTCACAATTAATCCATCATTGTAAAAAAACATGTGAAATTTGAGACCATTTTCTCCATTTAGGACATAGAGAGCTGAGATATAGGCCACCCACAGATATTGGGTGTCCAATGTGAAATACATCAGACTGCTAAAATGGTATTTTAGCATTACAGAAGAGCTTACATATTGATAGATTAGTTCTCATGGACTTTGCCAACAACTGAACCTTTCTACATTTTGCAGAGCAGACCTAGAGGTACAGACCAGCAGTCAAAGATGAAAATGTAACAGAATCTCAAATCATTGCACACAGAGTTCTCAGAAGGAATAGGTATAAAACTAAATTTCTCAGGAAAACAAAGTCACATTTCTGTTCCTTCAGTTCCCTGCCACAACCACTCTCCATCCATCAGCTCTGAAAATAACAAGTAAAATAAACTTATATTTTAAAAAAATCCCCTTCTTCCACATCTTTATTGAGTCATTTGTGTGTTAGCTGAGGCCAAAGTCCTGTAGAGGAAATATTAATTGATCTTTGGATTAAATGTTTTTAATAATATTCACAAACAGGGTGACAGGGATGTATAAGGGCTGGGAGGTACAATGTCAATGGAGATATTCTGCCATTTCCAAATTTTAGACCTTTCAATTGTATTTCTTTATATAAATTAATATACAAATGAGAGTATGGCCACTTGCAAATGCAATATAATTTAGAAGCTTTTTGATTTACCAACATTGAAGAATATGAAATGTAATCAGGGAGAAGCCACTGCCAACTGCTCACTCTTTGGAGATAGAGAAAAGCTTTCGAGTATTCTGTATTTGATAAGCAGTAATATGCAAAGCTAAAGATCCATTTTCTATTGCTTTCAGACACAATTAATCTTGAGCAGCCTGGACAGGCATCTCTTCTGGATTACAGCACTGCCAGAAAAATATGAAAGCTCCACAAATTTCTTGCTAAGGTTTCTGTGCTATTCCAGCTGTGTTCTCACTAAGAACATGAGCAAAGTTTCTAGCCTGGAATTTGATTAAATTAATCCTCACACATATACAAGTTAAAAATAGAATTTCTGTTTCCAGCTAAGCAAGATAAACCTGCATGGTTTTACTATATCTCCTCAGTAATTGTTAAAAACAATAATTAAGGACCATAAAGAAGTTACTCACTGTTCTAATGCAATATATAGGCCCCCAAAGATAATTAAATGATAATAAGATAATTGGTGTTTTCAGCATCTGTCTTTTCCTAGGGTGTCTTCTGTGCTGATAGCCCTCAGTTTATTCATCCTTTGACATAGGAATTTTCTTTTTCAAAGCCTTTAAGAGAGATCTAATGTTCTTTCTTGATCCTGTGGCCTAACTCAGAAACAAATTTAATATCACTTCATTGAAACAACCTTTAAAGGGAATGGAGACATCTATGAAGGGACTCAGCTTTCAGATCTTTGGAGAAATTTGTAGAATTTAAGGAGCAGGAATCACTAAACACCCAATCTGTCTGTCTGGTCTAGTACAGATACATTTCCTCACACACTGTCTATAAAGGTCTTTCAAAACAAGGTTCCAGAGAGGGCACAGCCTTGTTCTCTCCAGGAAGGTAAAAGCAGTCTCCTACTACCCCCAGTGCTTCCCTGGAGTGTAAAACTGAGTCGGGAACACCTCGTGTCCAGGTGTGCCAATGCAAGCAATGGGGAGGTAATTGCTCCTCCCAATTACAGATATTCCACACACCCAGCAATGTCCACACACACTGAACAGCGTCAGCTTGAATAGCACTGGAGTAGGTGAAATGCTTATTCTCAAATGAAGGAGTAACACTGTCTTAGGTGGCAATACAGAATGTGACCAAGGGAATGTATTCTATCACCATCTGTTCACCAGGTGGGGGAGTGATCCTTATCTCCATGGGAGATATCTTCTGCTAATGGGCCATCTGTTAAAACCATGGGGGGCATTGTTCTTCAACTTTTCCACAACCCATACTTCCTACAGGGAGATATCTTCTGTTAACACACCATTGAGAACCACTGTGTGACTGATAAAATTACTTCATCCCATTGGAAGATTCTCCAGCCAGGGGGAAGAGCCAAGCATTTCCTACCTAGATAAAAACTGAGATTTGAAACATCAGAGCAGCCTTTTTCCACTGGATTCCAGAGGAAAACTGGGCCTTTTACATCATCACCGGACCATTGGAGGAAAACTGCACCTTCTACAGGAGCACTGCTTCAATAGAACCACATCTGTCACTGCAGGAGGATGCAGCCACCATTTAATGGAACTGCTTCCAACACCCTGACTGACTGACAGGGTGTCAGGTTGTATTCTGTGTCAGTGTTTGGGGTTTGTTCTTTATAGTACTGTATTTCTGTTTTAATTCCCCTAGTAAAGAACTGTTATTCCTAAATCCTATATCTTTGCCTAAGAGCCCCTTAATTTCAAAATTATAATAATTTGGAGGGAGGGGGTTTACATTCTCAATTTCAAGGAGAGGCTCTTGCCTTTCTTAGCAAACACCTCCAATCCAGGACAGACACTGACAGTGAGGCATCACAACAAATAACGTAACTTTCAAAACTGCTTTTTCACAGTGGGTTGAGGCCAAGCCACACTGAACTCTAGAAAAGCCCTGTTAAAGGCAGTCCTTCAGACATTCAAATATTTAATTGCTTCATATAACACCAACCATAACTCATATTTCAGAATTTTGGGCTTTTCTGATGCAAGTTATCTCCTGTGAGCTGAAACAGTTATGGAAGAAATTAAGGAAAAAATTTAAGTGAAGGTTTCCAAATTATTGTCTTTGCTTTGGATTTTCAACCAAATTTACATCCTTGCACAAAATTTCAGAATGTTTTTTTCTTGCTTCCTATGAACAGTTAACCTAAAATTCTGTTTATGGGTATATACATTAAGATTATTAATAAAACAGAATTATTTTGCTAGGTTTTTTCTTATTTAGAACTCTTAAATACTTTTACTTGAGTTGTTACTTCATCTTTTTTTCATTGCTGTCACAACAGTGCAGGTCATGTACTTGTCTTAGGCACTCAATATGAGCTTAAAATATCTACTAGCTATAATTAATTTTTAAGAAAAAGTGTGATGCCTTTTTGTCATTTCTTCAACTAATTATTCACCACTGCTACTAAATAAAAAGCACTCATGGTGCATTTGCTTGCTTATCATTCAGTTTTGACTCAATGCTGAGGCGTCTCAGTTGATTAAAAGAAGCATAATCAACTAAGAAAGGTATTAATCTGGTTCATAAGACATTAGAGCATAATTCTTTGCTCTGTCACAAACACTTTGTGTGTTCTGGAGCTGGTCATTTACTGTTCAATCTGATGGCTCCAAGATGAGGATTAAAACCCTCTCTGGTTCTCTGTTCCTGCTGGAAATACAAATCCTGAATATCCAAACCCTTGGATGTACAAGGCATGGCAGTACAGCACCCTGATGTCCCTGCACAAAGAACAAAGATTCCTGCCCTGGCACAGTGCTGTGCACACCTCTGTCACTTCATGAAAACATCACCAGAGCTGCTGGGATTTTGCCCAGCTGTCCCCTGCATGCACAGTTTATGGTTCTGGTTAATAGCTGGTGTTGTGGCTCATAAATACATCAATTAGGCAGAATAGCGGGTGCAGGAGTGTTCGAAAGGATATGAAGAGCAAAAATTGTAGGAATCACTGTTCACCAAGAGGAGACAAACTGCAAAGCCCCCCTTTTTTTTTTTTTTTCTGAGAAGCTGCCAAGTGGGGTGTACTAGCACATTTCCAGAACTTTTTAGTACCTCTGACTTCTGCTGAAGGTGAGAGAGCTGTGGCTGCTGACCCTTCCACGATATATATTGTTTTATTGAGCCTCCTTTATGGCTTGTCCATTTTTCCACACGTTGGTAAACCCTTTGGGAACAGAGAGACACAGAAGGTTTCCCAGCCTTGTGCTACCACAGTGTTGGATCAGGTATCTAATAAATTAACTCAGTAGCAAATGTCCATAACTACTCCGATTTCCCACACAGCTTGACTCTCTCTGAAATTACCTTTGCAAAGGACCTAGATACATTTGCAAATAGTCTGAACATATATTTTGTGAAGTGTATTTTTGAAAAAGTGTAAGTTACCAAGAACCCTAAATGTAGTTTTGGCTAGTGA
This sequence comes from Sialia sialis, assembly GCA_009812075.1. Classification (NCBI taxonomy): domain Eukaryota; kingdom Metazoa; phylum Chordata; class Aves; order Passeriformes; family Turdidae; genus Sialia; species Sialia sialis. The sequence continues at coordinate 83,952,337 of VRYO01002772.1, forward strand.
TTTGGAGAGCTAAAGTTAAATCTCAGTCTCTCAGAAGGATCTAGGACTCACAATCACAGAAACATAACTTAAAATTTACCCTTATTTATATTACAAATTATTGCTACTTCCAGGGTAATTAATCTCCTCCTTAGCCAGAAGTACCAAGCACTCCAGTTAACTCAAAATAATCCAGCAGCTGTTCTTAGGCACTTTGTACTCATCAGCAAAACATCACTGAGCCTTAAAAATATTGCTGGAGATATGTTCCAGAATTCTATTATATCTGGATTCCATTTATCCAGGAACTTCTACATGCATCTAAAAACTGACCAGAGTGGTAAAGCAGTTTATGGGGTCAATCACTGAGTCACTGAACCTCTATGCATGCAGGGGGAAAAAAGTAACAACAAAATGAACCAACAAAACCAGAGTGGAGAGCTGTTTCTGGAACATGTATGTCCAGAAATTTCTGGAACTGATTCTGGCAGTAACACTGGCTGTGGTGGGCTAGCCTTGGCTAACCAGTGCTCACCCTCCCTCACTCACTCTGCTCTCTGGCATGATGGGATGAAAACAGAAGAAATTTAGAAGATGTGTAGGTCAAGATAATGACAGTTCAAAGGAAAGCAAAAGCTGCCTGCACAAGAAAAGAAGAGGAATTTGTTCAATGCTACCCATTGGCAGGAAGACGTTTATCCACTTGCTGGGAAGTTGAGCTTCAGCACATCACATAGGGAAGAAGAACACCCTTTTCCCTCACCCTTTTCACTGAGCTTTACTTGTAGAGCATGACATCATCTGGTATGGGATATCCTTTTGTCAGTTTGGGTCGAGACCTCCAGCTGAGTCCTCTCCAAAACCCTCTTCCACCCCCAGCCTCTGCATAAGGGAAGCTGGGCAGGGTGGGAGACAGAGACTTGATGTTGTGCCAGCACAGTTTGGCAGCAGCCAAAGCCTTGGTGTGGTGTCAGACCGGCTCTGGCCACTCAGCCAGAACCCAGCACCTTCTGGACTGCCATGAAGAAAGCTCCCTCCATCCCAACCAGACCCACACCCACACAAAAGGTCTGATAAACCGTCTTCTAACTAGGCAAGACGTTGCTTGCATTGAGGCCTGAATCATGCTGGAAGAGTTGTTTGCTATTCCCTTTGGGTTTCAAGACATTTATAAATGTCAAATTTTGTTTGTAGGAACCAACCCTGTGGTGTACTGAGATGTTTCTGTTAGATAAGAGATCTGAAAGACCCATGCACAAAGGAACTGGCTGTATTGGAAAGAATAAGTGCGCCAAATATAAAACTTTGCTACTGTTTCTGCTCATTAGGATGTCTTATTTTACTTTTTTGGCCATATAAATAAATTAAAACCCCAGTCCATTTTTTTCTGGTTTAAATGCTACTCATATTTAATACAAAATATCCAGATTTCTGCAAAATACACCATTTCTAAGAATTCTAAGGATAAGAAAACAATGTATTCTCCAGCTGAATAAAGAGAAATACGGTTTTCATGATGCAGTGGATGAGTCAGAACAAAAAATAGTGTGAGAATCTTATACCTGCATCTCTGTGGGTAGGTACCATAGGGAAAGGGTGCTTTTGAATTGCTGCTGGTCTGCAACCTGAAGCCTTGATAACAGGAAGAAGATCCTATAATGAGAAAAATTAAAGCTTTAAAGAAGATTGGGAGATGATCTTTTCATTGACATGACAAAGACCCTTCTTTAGATATTCTTTGCAAGTGTAGGGGAAAGAACTAAGGAATAATTTATCTGCCCTTTATCTGGATTATGAGGTTGAGAAAAATTTCAATGAGCATGTAGAATTGAAAGTTTTATTTTGAATCTTATTTTGTCAAACTAGGCACAGGCCAAAGGGTTCTGTGGCTCACTCTAGGTCACTGCAATGAAAATCTTACAAAAAATGAACTCTAATTACCTATTTCAGATGCTATTTCAATTAAAAGACCTATTTCAATTTAAAAGCATTTAAAGAATGCAAATTTTTTTTTTCAAATCTCTTGAAAAAAATTTAGCTGCCTTCTTAACCTTTTCTTCCAAACAAAATGTTATTTGTTCTTCAGTTGATTGCCATGTAGTAAACAACTAAATGACAACTACTGAAGGTGTGCACTGACATACTCTAAAGCTATCCTAGGATATCAGTGATGAAGTATAGCAACAACCAGAAACCAAGCAAAAAATACATGCAGGAGGTCCAATAAAACTAAAGGAAAATCCAGCATATTGCATAAAGATGGAAGAACACAGAACTAGTGTAGGAAGTAGCTATCAAAACCTTCAAAAAACAGAAAATCCCATCTGTAACAGAGAAGGAATCTTGGCTGGCTGTTCATTTGGGGATACATGGGCAAAAAGGGGAAGCCTTCAATTTCATGTGCCACTGTCCTCACACTTATTTTAATAAGGTGCTGATCCCAGCCAATGAACTCATGCTTATATTTCATATTTAGGACTGATTTCATGTGTAGGAATAGTGGCTCGTGGGAGTCCCACAATCCTGACAGCGTTGCACTGGATTGTCTGAGAGCTGACTGTAATCAGGAGCAGGCCACTGAGCTGTGCCCCACTCTACTTTCAAATATATTAAGCTAAGAATAAGTACAGTAATTTCAAGTGTATAAGGTGCACCCTTTTGACTAAAATTTTGCTCGAAACCCGGAAGTGTGCCTTATACTTGGGTGCGCCTTATATATGGACAAAGTTCAGAAATTTGCCAACCTGGAAGTGCGAGCTGCGAGCCGCGAGTGCCAAGGGCCAGGCTGCGTGCAGCGAGAGCCGTGGCAGCCGGTGCCAGGGGCGGTAGGGAATGCCAGGGCCCGCGGCATGGGGAGGGTGCCTGGGGCTGTGTTTAAAGGCTACGCCAATCCATGAAAAGTGTTTGCAAATTGAGCACCTGCCAGTAAACTCCGCGATTCTGTTACTAATTCATTCCTTTGTTGTGCGCGGATCCTCACTGCAAAAAAAGAGTGCACCTTATAGTCTGATGTGTCTTATATGTGGACAGAGTACGGGAAATTGCCGACAACTTATAAGCACGCCTTACAATCTGGTGCATCTTATAGGCATGAAATTACTGTCATATTCTATACTATAGTTTGCCCTCTGCCTTTATCTGTATCAGAGTCTATCCCAGCACTATTCCAGGTACTTAAGTATAATTTAGAAGGACTCAGCCCTAAGACCTGAGCAGAAGATACATACATCCCTCTCCAGGAATCCACCAGCAGAGCCATTTCAAAGCCTGGCTTTTCTTGTTCAGAAAACCTCATGTTGCAATGCAGAGCAAATCCTGTGTTCCCGCAGCCTGGGGCAGGGTGCCAGCCAGGGATGTACCCATATATCGCTAGAGGAGAGGCCAGGAGAGGCAGGATCCAGCCTGCCACTTCTGTGTAATGTCTCTGGTGGGCGAGGGTGAGAGGCTGAGGATGGAAACTGAGCTGACAGAGCCCTGGCTCACAGGCACAGCAGCTCCAGACTGAGCTGGAAGGGTAACAGAGCAGCTTTGTGCAGCTGAAAAGAGCTGGAAAGGCATCATTTAAGGTTCAGCATATAACTAGCTCTGAAAAAGAGAGCTGAGAGAGGAATATTACAAGTAGGGCAAGGGATCAGGGACACTGTTGCTTTCATGTACATACCCTCACACAGTTAATAAACTAGCAAGAGAAGACAGACACTAGAGCACAGCAGAAAATAAAAACCATAAGGAGAACATTATTTTTAATATACATATCTGCCAATCAAACACTGTACTGGTGGTTTCAAAAGGTGACCTGATTGCTTGGCCATTAGCACAGCAGACTGTCGTGTGGGGAAAATGAATCCAAGTCCAGTTGTCAAATAAAATAGAAACTTGGCAGGGGAGATCTAATAATGACTGTAACTGTGTTATGAAAAACAAGAGAGAAAAGAATACAGTCTCCCAGTCCATTTTTGGAAGACCAGATGATTTTATATGCTTTAAAAAATGAATGCAGGGGTCATGTTTCTCAATTAGGACAAAAGACTATTGAGAAAAACGGCTTAAAGTATTGACGGGATCTTAGTGTCTTCCAATTTTACTATACTCAAAGCATCTAGTATCAGTATGTGCCTGTGTTTTTCCCATTTATTGAACTCTTTTTACTGCTACTCCATGGCTGCAAAGCTCCTACATATACCAGGCTGAAGTAAACATGCCACTGACACAATCATAATTAGGATTAAAATTGCATTGCACAGTCTATATGCAAAGGATTTAGGTTGCTTCCTGATGTTAACAAAGCTGTGCTATAAATTCTTTCTTTTTATATGGCAGGTGAACATTAAGAGATGATGAAAAAAAATGTCCAGTATACCAGAATAATGCCTTCATTATTTACATGAGGAACAAAACCATTAATTTCAAAAAAATGCCTTCTCAAACAGTACTTTATCTTCAAGAGGTTAGTGGGTGGAATATCTTGCTAATACTTTGCCTAGGTAAAAAGAACTTTTTTTACTATGATTAGTTTTCCTAAATTCCCATTCATGGTTTTAACTCCTAAATTTTGACTGGAAAGAAGACTTTATAATTAATTTCTGATAAGAAAATACCATATGCTAGTGTTACAGATGAAAGGCTCAGAAAACACATTAAAAGATATTTGCTGATCAGTTTCATGTAATAAACTCTATTCTACTGTCTGCGTTGAATTTATGGGCTCAGTAATATTCCCTAATTAAATTAAAGACCCCTGAATACCAAAAGAAATGGGAACAGTCAAATAAACCAACTTTTTTTTTGCATTGGCTACATGGGAAAAATGCTGCTAAAACAAATATATTTAAAACAGTTCTCTGTTTGCTTTCCCACTTAATGACCCTAGAATTTTTACTACTAGAAATTAGATTATGTACCAAGCCATACTGTTTGGGCGTTGTCACACTATTGAAGTTCTTGGCAGGTAGAGAATTATTTTTATAGACAAGATGCTAAATTCAATTGGGACACTGGATTTTTTGGGTATAACAGGACAATTACACAAAACTGTGCAACTCTTACTGCTATCTATCTCTTGGGCCTTAACCTCAACTTTATATATGAACCCACTGAGCTTTTGTAGCAAAGTTCTGAAGCAGCTCTGAGTGAACTGGAATGAAAATCAACACTACAAAAGCTATGAAAAACTACAGAAAATCTACAATGTCAAATGTAAATCTCTTAGGCCATTTCAGTTTCCAAGCTCCAGAAGGAAAAAAAAAATTAAAATATATATATTCATATCTATTACACTGTTAAACCAGACAGGCATCTGGATTCTAGCTTCTAGCACAGCAGTAGAGAGCAGAGATTTTAGAAAGGCAGAGAGGCAGTTTAACCTTTATGAGCACAAGGCAGTACTTTTTGGATAAAACAGAGCTGACAGATTTGCTGGCAGAGTTATGATAGCTATGCATCACCTACCATTCAAACTGAGAGAAAAAAAATTATCCAAACTCAGGGTTTTGGGATGTTCAGCTTTTGTTATGTTTCTTTTGTGTTTAGTTTTTGTTGGGTTTTTTTTTGGCTTGGGTGTTTGTTGGGTTGGTTGTTTTTTGGTTTATTGTGTGGTGTTTGGGTTTGGGGGTTTTTTTGCTTTGTTTTGTTTTGTTTTGCTTTGCTTTGTTTTGTTTTGTTATTAGCAACTAGACTAATCCTGGAGGCTATCAGAAGGTCATTAATGCTGCACCACTTGCTCCTCAAAACATCAATCCTTCCTGCTTCAGGTCATCCCTGTTCAGCACAGGGCTTATAACAAGGGCTTGATAAACACTTCAAGAGTTTAAAAAGCAAGATAAACATTACTGAACTTAGACTGAAAACTAAAAAACAAGTTCCCCCTCTTTGTTTGGTTCTGTCAGTGTGGTTTAGGAATTAGACCATTGAGAAATCAAAAAGACTTGCAAAAGAGATGGAGAGCTGTTCAAGCAATAGCACAGTAATCCGCTGTCGGCGGTGCAGATTTAATTTCAGTGTTTGAGCTGCTGCAGCAAACCAGACACGTCACTCCCTGGTCATCTGCTGATCATAGGAACTGTTCACAATTTATTGCCTCCTCAGCGCCATAATCACCATCACTATGACTGCATGTTTGTAACATTTCACCTTACTCTTTTGAAGGATACACATCCGTAACTATGGACCATGGTTCAAAATCGATTTTGTAGAGGATGAGGAACAGCAAAAAATGGAAAATGTGATGGCAAACAACTGAAAACATACAGAGAAGCTTGAGAAGAGAGAAAAAGAAGTTGCCTGCATCAGACTTGACAGCAACTAAGCAGGGAATCCTTATAGAGCCAGACTCATCCTGGGCTGTGTATGAGTGCAGAAAGGACTCAAGGGAAGAGCCCAAGCCATGTATTTCATTCATCCTGAAGAACCAACATCCATCTAGGAGTTGTGAGCTACACCCACAAGGGACCTGCAGAGCATTCAGAAGCTGGAGGATTTTGTGAGAGACAGACACAAACCACAAATCAGAGCCTAGCTGTGCCCTTTCTCCCCATGAGGAAGAACTTTTATAAAAAGTTCTGTGACTTCTGTGAGGTCAGGAGAGTTGAAGTAATGAGGCATTGTGCCTGCTCTCTCCATGTCCATGAGAGAGGAGACACAGTGCCACTGGAGCGGGGAGCAGTGCCACATGGAAGGAATGGCAGCATTCACATGTCCCTGCTGGGGACACAGCTGGCAAGCACCATAAAAGGGAAATTCTGCGAAATTGCAGCATAACTTTGAATTGTGACTCAGAGATTCTGGCACGAGGCCTGCCTGCCTCCTTCCTCCTCCTCCCACCCCACATAATGAGAAAAATATTATTAGTCTATTAGCTAATAGCTCTCATTATTACTCATGAGCTTTTTTTTCATTTCATCCCACTGTTTTCATGGGAATAGTACACAGATTCCTCTCACTCTGCAGCAGTGCTTTCCAGGGCAGAAATATGAGCACTGTTTAGAATACTCTCAGAAAATTGCAGACATTAAAATCAGAGATTCATTGATCATGAAGCCCATTTCTCTGCTAAGGGAGGCTTAGTCCCAAAAGCACATTTTCTAGAGTTTCATACAGAATAGTGTTAAAAATACCAGCGGTGAATCATCCTCCAGGTTATCTCAGGAGGCAATTCCTCAGCAGAACACACTTTTGTGTTTTATGGTTTTGGTTTGCTTTTTGGCAGACTAAATTTTAATTTCTTTATTTTATTCTCAGCTGTGAGAATTATTCCCATAAAGGCATTAAATACTTCTCTTTGCATGCAGCTAACCATCTTCACACCTTTCTCACCCATCAAACCTTGGACACTCACTGTAGGACTCGTGCTGCTCCCACCTTTTAGACTCTCCCTTGGCTGAGATCTTGCTCTGGGGCCATTTGTGGTGTAGCATCAGAACCACAGAAGCTCTGAGCTGGTGTCAGGGGTGCCCCAGAGCAGGAGGGTCTTATCTTCTTTTATACAGCACCATCTCAGGCACTGAACCGGAGCAAATCTGGGAGATTTAGCTGAACACAATTTCTTGCTTTCCTTAATCATCACAGACTTAATTTAGTGCCATTAATCCATATTCTAAATCCTCATTCTCCCCTATAAATTCATTTGTTGTTCTTCTCTAAGTTCTCTCTAATAGATCAATATCTTTCTAGTTAGCATAGTACTGAATGCTGCCCGGTATTTCATAAGAAAATAACTGCTATTGTTTATTGGACCTGTGCCAGGTTATTTTTATCAGCTACTATTCTCTTAAAAATACTCAGGAATTCTGGCTTCAGCCCACTGAATCATGCCCACATCCAGATTTTTAACAAACAGGCGCCTTGTATTACAGACAGGATGAGCAAATAACAGGTGAAGCCTCGTGATGAATACTAAAACCTGCTTCTATTGCTATAGTTATCTTGAGTGCGACTCAGAGAGGGCATTCTCACTTTATTGTCAGGACACAAAAGCACCAAGTGCCTTCAATCACTCGGTGCTTTTTGCTCCTTGAACTTTTTAAATTTTTTCCTATGACTTCCTCCACACATACTTTATGGTGCTTTCAGTATTTAGGTTTTCACTGAAGAAATTAAAAAATGCTGTAACTCAAAAATACTATAAAATAGTTAAACGATACTGGGCTTTTTCCCCCTTGGTCCAGTTGTATATGCATTTATAAAAGGTCATATGTCTTTATCATAGGTTTTCTTCCTTTTCTATATTAAAAATTACACAATTAACAGAAACACATGAATACCAAAATCTGGCTAGTTTGGGAGGATACTGGACATCTGTCAATAATTACTGCCTCTAAACAGGAGAGTATATTTTACAAATCACTGAAGCTCTTTTCCAGACATCCTTGCTGCTTGCTATAAATAGTTCCTACCTTGTACTACTCAGCTTTATTTACCCAGGTGGGTGGATGCACATGCATACACACATAAATTTATCCATCTTTGCATTCACATAAATACATTTGTCTATGTGCGTGTCTGCATGTGGGTGTGCATGCATGTATATTTAAATTCACAGTGTATGCTAGCCAAGGGTGTGTTACTTTGCAATTTTTTTTTTGGGTAAATTATTAGAATTTTTAATTTTGGGCAATTTTCTTGCAGCTTCAGGTGCTACGATTGTGATCTCTCTCTCGAAGCTCGTTTTTCAATCACAAAGATTAAAAAAGAAAAAAAAAGCAGATTTCTAATTCTTGTGGTGAAAACCTTGAAGATGTGAAGCAACCCTGAAGACACGAAGTAAAGGAAGATCAAAGATTAAAAAACACCACACGAGAAGAATGTAGAATTTTTTAAAATATCAGAGTTTTGAAGTTCCCTATATTTTTACCAACTTCTAATTTTTATTAACGCTTGGTTTTCCTTGCATTCTGATCAATGTACATGATGTTCTTCTGAAACAAGAAGCTAGCATGGGGAATTCCCTTTGTTTCCACAATATGCAAAACCAAGTGTTGTCATCAAACACAATGTAATCCTCCTTGCCGTTTCTCCAACAGGCAGGGGTCTGATGTGTTCTGTGAATGATATACATGTAAAGCAGTGTGCATTTACCTTGGTGAAATTTATATCTATGTGACTTGCCAAAAATATAATTATTTTTTTTTTCTTGGATTAATTAATACCTGACTTACCCATAATTTGGTATTTTTGCTATTTTAATAACATATCTAAAAGTATATCTGGAAAGGTACTCACCAAGCTTTTTAGTACAGTCATTTCACAATTATAAGCCACACATCGGGGTAGCCGGGTAGACCACAGGATTGTCCATATATAAGCCACACCTGAATATAAGCTGCACTTTTTTTTTTTTTTTTTAAGCAAGGATCCATGTGCGACAAAGTAACGAGTTAGTAACAGAATTGCGCCAGCGCGAGGTTTGGTGTCAGGTGCTCAAGTTGCAAACAGTTTTCATAGACCAGCCAAGCCTTTAAAGGCAGCCCCAGGCGCCCTCCCTGGCCGGCTCTCACTTACGGGTTGGCATTTCACTGGGATTTGTCCATAAATAAGCCGCACCTGATGATTAGCCGCACTACTGGGGTAGGCTGGATTCTTCGGGAATTTCATTAGCTGGTGACCTTTAGGTAAACAAATTCATCATCTAAATCCTACTTTCTAATCAGAGCTGTCAAAATGGGAACTAGAGATCAGTCAAGTAAATTTAAAAATTTTCTAATCAATCTTTACAGATCTCTTTTTTCCAGTCTGGAAAGTCCTGTCCTTCCACAAGCCTCCCCTCCTGCAATATTTTTCTGTTTAGTTGGACTATTATAGATTTATACCTTTGCATATAGTAAACTATAGAGAAAATGTAGAGAAGGAAGGGAACAAATTGCTTGCAATCAGAAAACAGCACTGAAAATTGCATGTAGCACCATAGGGAATTTCAACTTGCTGCTTCTTTGGTGAACGTGACTATGAGATAAATCTTTAGTTGCAAGGGAAGTATTGCCCAGTTGGACCAAGGTGTGCTGATCCTGATGTTCTAACCTTGCCACCCATCCCTGGGCCCAGGTCCATGACTGAAGGGCAGGTACAGCTCCATGGTTCTCCAGAGACAGCACAAGGCTCACGTGTCACCTCACCAACAAGTGGGAAAGCTTCGTCTTACTGTGTGGAAACATCATCAACACCTTGTGGTGCCAGTGGCTCCTTCACATGGAATGTGCTGCTGTGACAGATTGTTCCATTCTGTTGTGATTCAGCAAGGTGCTTAGTAACCCCCAAGGACATCCAAAGGTACTCTGGAAGCAGAAACCTGAGTAATAATGATAACAGTGTATAAAGTCTGAAGGAGGTTTTGGGTTTTTTTGTGCTTTGGAGTATTGAAATCTGTGACAGAGCATCAATGCTGAAGCCCTATGGCCGTGGGCCTTGAGAACTGTGGGTAAAACTAGAGAACAGGAGAGTGCTTTGTACATGTTATGAGAGGTTTTGAAAAAATATTGCAAATAATCTGGAATTCTAGAATTCATAACCTTTACAAGGTGAAAAGAGAGTCTGACACAACATATTTCCATATGGGAACTGGGAGCTGGACCAGAACAGATTAATTAGAAATTAAATAGAGAACACCTGCACTTAGTTATTTATATAATTTTGAATTCAGCTAAAATCCAGGTCCCAATTTTTGATACTCATATATTTTCCAAGTCATAGAATCATAGAATCATTTAAGTTGCAAAAAAGGCTGTTAAGATACTCAAATCCAATTTTTAACCCAGCATTGCCAAGTTCACCTCTAAACCAGGTCCCCAAGTGTCACATC
>VRYO01002772.1:83986587-84015774 GCA_009812075.1 Sialia sialis
TTGGATTTGTGCTGAAAACTGTGATGTCATCACAGGGATGAGCTGAGCAGGATTTACACAAACCAAGCCTTGGCCAAGCAGGCTGGGGGTGCACAAGAAACTGGGAATGAACCCAGCCAGGAAAGCTGACCCCAACTGATCACAGGGATATCCCAGAGCGTGAGGAATCCTGCTCAGCATACAGAGCTGGGGAAGGAGGAGGAAAGGGGGGATTTTTGGACTCACAGCATTTTTCTTCCCAAGTCACCATTCCGTGTGATGGAGCCCTGCTGTCCTGGAGGTGGCTGAGCACCTGCTTGCCCATGGGAAGTGGCGCATGAATTCCTTGTTTTGTTTGTGAGCAGGGTTTTTGCTTTATCTGTTAAACTGTCTTTGTCTCAACCCATGAGATTTTTCACTTTTCGTGTTCTCTCTTGCATTCCAACTCAGAGAGTGAGTGAGCAGCCATGTGGGGTGAGCTGCCAGCTGGGGTTAAACCAGGGTGGGAGAGAGGTAAGTGAGAAGGAAAGAGTGGAAAAAGCATCACATGCACAACAACCTCAGCCTATTCACTGTCCATTTTCTCAGTGGGAATGAGCGTGTGGTTTTGAGGATTGGTGTAGAGTGAATTGATGTATAATCGTGCACTTCTTTCCCCAGTAACCAAATTAGTGATCAGAAGTTTTATTTGGACTGGCTACAAGCTGAGCTTCCTTCCTTTTTTGTCCATGATAGTGTGCAAGTATAAATTGTTTGGACTATAAAGTGTATTATTGTGTTCCCCGGGTATATTTAATGGTGCCCTTCATCTTTCTTGCTTTTGTTCTCCTCCCTCTCCTATGATTCTTTCCACAAGTCCTCTAGAAATGAATCATAAACCACCTCAGTGGATCCAAAGTTTTTTTGCAGTGGAAGAGCTGTGGGCTCTGGCCTGCAATTACATGAAAACATGACATGCTGCTTTTGTAGGGGTTTATTATTGAGAAATATCAGTTGCAATTTCCTTTCCTTACTGAGTAAGCAAACAGAAGAGAGAAAAACACAATCTTTGCCTTCAACTATAAACATTCTGTGCCATCCTTACCCTGTTCCAAGCTCCCAGTGCCTTCTGGAGCAGAATTGACGCAGGTAGGATCAGAGAATGCACCAGCTGTATGCACAACCACCCTGTCAACTGCAAGCTCGTATCTGAGTGTCAGAGATCTCAGCTCCTGAATCACTTCACTGCAGAATGTAGCTCTGCTCTGTTGGAGGAAGGCTGGCTCCACAGCTGGTGTGGCAGTCAGAAAGAAAGGTCTAGTCCAGGAAATCTGTTCTTGATGCTCTCTTGCTGAAAGCATTTCTTAGTATATACAGCTCTCCTTTATCCCTTCATGGAAAAGCAGAAAACACTGGTCACAAGGAGATAACAATTTTAGATTCTCAACCATCATTCACAGTTCAGGTATTACTTTTTGAAAAATACTGTATCAGCCTCAGCCTATGATTCAGATAAAAAGTTCTTTTCTCTCTGTCTAATAGGTAGGCCAATTGGCAGTGATGGGCAAACAGTTAAAATAAGTTCTTTAACATTCTGCCAAAATAGAGATGGGACAGCAGATGCTTCGAGACAGGCAGGGGAGGACAAGGTAAGAACAAGACATGCTTGGGCAGTATGACAGGACAGCTGTCTTTGTTTTGCATGCAGGCTTGGAAATGTTAATTTTAAAAGAATATATTGCACACAGATCATTGAAGATACTTACTATAAATCTCTTCTGAGTATGAGAAACTGAACAGGGGAAAATGCAACATGCATTGATATTCAGGCATTAGCTGACATAAAGTGTCAGCTTGGAGGAGCAAAGGAGAGATCAATGACTGCCAAAGCAGAAGGATCAGTTCTAGGCTGAGCCCGTCAGGGCTGTGCACATTCTAGGCATGGTGAAAGAAGAACACCAAAAGCACAAATGGGAAATAGGTGATGTGCCTTTGAATGGGACGTCAAACGGGGGATTGACGTGGAATTGACATTTATTGTTATCTGGGGATGGCGCAACAGAACACCAGTGTGCTCTGCAGGAGGACAAGAACAGAACAATAGGTCTTGCTTCATCTCACTCCAATTTTAGGTTACTTTTCTGTCAGCATTGTGATATACACAGATGGTGCTGTTTGAGGAGTATTTGTGTGGTTGGATACCTTGCAGCACATTGTTATATTCAGCACCAGCTGAATTTTCTTAATGAAAGTTCACTTGAAACTTCATTACAGCTGAAGTGACCACGGGAGTCACAGGTCTGAAAAGAACTGTGCTCTGCACCTCACTGACATTATCTTCCATCTAGCTCCTACCTGCTCAGTGAGTTCAAGATAAAAAAACAACTAATAAATTAAAGGGCATGTCATGTGGTAATGCCTAAATTGATCCTAGTGCTATTTATAAATAATTCAAAATAAAATGAAAACTACAGCAAACACAGCTGTAGTTTATTTGCCGTCACACATCTGCTGGTGAATCTAGCACTGAGTTCTAGCAGTTGCTTCTTATCTTTAAACAACAAAAAAATATATTACTGTTGTTGTTATTGTCAGTACTAAACCCTTGCTTGGATACCTGCAATTTGCAAAGCCTGGTTCTTGCCATGTTTTGGCTAAGCATCACACCAGAATTTTCTCCACTGCAGTCAGGACACTCATCGACAGTGACTCGAATCTTCCTGGCATTGCATATCTTCCAGAGCAGCCCAAAGCAGGCTACCATGCAGTGGAGTGTGTACACTTCGTTTAGTAGAAAATAATAAGGATGAAAATTTTTTAAATTCAACATGGATAGAGTCTTGTCTTTGTGTCCTTGTGTCCTTGTTTTTGCCATCCTCTGAAAGACAAGCTTATGAAGGTTATATATTTGACCTTTTTCTGTGTCTGTCGCAACACAAATTAATTGCTACCTCTAATTAAACACAATACTTCCACCAGTACTCCACCCATTTGTTCTTGAATTACTCCTGATAATATGAATTTTTTTCCTCACGTTTCTGATCTGGATGGATTTGTAGGTAAATATCCAGGTGGTTTTATTCCCTGCCTAGCTAAACTCCTTTTCTAACTATGTACCCTGGCTTTCTGTTTGATATCCTTGTAAACCTACCTTAGGATTTATGACGACTTCCTTGGCTCTGGAATTAGTCACTATAAAGAGAATATTCTTTGGTCCTATGGGACTTCCTAACCATACATGCAGAATGAATAATAAAAAAATAAATAAATCCACTTATCAATACAAAATAAAATGTTGTAAAACAGTACCTTGTACAAAACCAGGAATAAGTAAGGGATGAAGAAACTACCAATGCAACTTTGACACCTGCTGTAAGGGCATAGGAAGTTTTAGTAGCCAGGTGTGCCATGTTGGTTGTCAAAGACGTCACTTGTCTGTAATCCTCACTCCACTGCAGAAGCCTAAACCACATCTAATCAAAAAGCATTTCCTGCTGGCCTCTCCAGTTCTTCCTCCTGCAACTTCATTTTCCTCAAACACGAGGGTTAGATCAATTATTTACATTGGCTACTTGATTTTAACTGGCTGCATACACAGAATTTCAAACAAAAGGTTAAATTAGAGTGTGGTTTCCCCAGGTTCAAGTGTTAGAGAAGGAAAATGAGAGCAGGAAGGCTCTGCCATGCTGTGGGAAGAGCTGTTCTGGAAACAGTCATGGAATGGGTACAAAGATGAACAAATGTTAGTGTTAAAAATAAAATATTCCAAGGAACAGATTTAAAGAGCTGTGGAAGAAACTTGTTTTTCCCCTTGGTTTTGTCCAAGAAATTAAGAGACTAGGGGGAGGTGAGCTGCAATAAATCACACAAAATGGTTTCCTATCTGAATGGGAGTGGACTTTGCCAACTGGTGGCAGTTTTACTCTGCTTATGGAACATGTCTTGCTAATAGACAAAACAGAATAAATAGGCTATTTATACAAATAAGAAGTGTTTGGAAGGCCTGGGAAGGAGGAGTGCCAGGCAAAAGGGAAGTGAATTGGAGTCTTACATGCTTTTGAAGTCTTCTCTATTTATAATCACATCCAATTTAACTGAAATACTTGGCAAAAATGCATGTAATTTTTAAGGAAAAGCTGTATCTTTGTAAAATGTTTTTTCCCTGAGAAATCCTAGGAATATTTCCCATGTCTCTTAAAACACAAAAACTTGTGATACTGCACTAGCAGACCATGCCAGCATTATAAAATCAAAGCTCACTTTGAACAGTAAAATGTAGGTTACAGAATGCACCGTAGGTTCCCTGGTTTAGATCTATAGCTCCAAACAATGAAGTAAATTACTATTTCTTGACAGATCTCTGAAAGATATCTTCTTCCTCAGCATCAGAGAAAGGGGAGTGTTTGCTTAATGTATCACGGTTCTGATTCCAGATTTTTTAGTTTTCTCTCTCCTATGGGCAATAATTATCTCAACAATCACTGATTTCCCCTAACATCTCACATTAATATACTCAAATCCATTAGAAATCCCTTCCAACTGTGCATGATTAAAAGAAAAAAAGCAGGATGTTTGAAGTATGAGAACTAAATGTGTTAAATCACTTATATTGCTAAAAGAGCAGCCAAGAAAAATTACCATTTTTCTTTTATACCGATGTTAGATACCTTTCCAGATTTCAGGATACTTTTCAGATATGAAGTGCTAATATTTTACTACAACCATTCCTATTTATTGAGTGCATTGGAAATATTATGAATTACTGAGTTTTAAACCATTTCCACACAACTTACTGCTTGGCATTGGAAATGCATGTTTTATTTCAAAGGAAATTTCAAAGAGAATATTCCCTTGCACAGGAATTGAGAAGGGGAGGACTTTGGAGGGTTCCCTAGAGCTCAGAGCCAGGGGGGTACCCTGTACAATGGGATTTTCCTTGTGATCATTTTTGGGATCAGGGTGGTTGCATCACGTTCATCAGCCTGGCTGTTTGAGGAATAGGAAGGTGGAGGGGGATCAAAGAATGGAGCTACAGGGATTCCAAGCAGGGCAGTGCAAAACGTTCATGTGAATTCTTCCAGAAGTACAATAATTTCACAATTACAAGCCGCACCTTTTTCATTGAACAATCCAGCCTACCCCAGGAGTGCGGCTAATTATCAGGTGCAGCTTATATATAGACAAATCCTGTGGTCTACCTGGCTACCTGGATGTGCGGCTTATAATCAGGTGTGGCTTATAATTGTGAAATTACTGTAATCAAGTGGATGTTTTGCTACAACTCTGTGTGCAGCGTCATGATACTGACACAGTAAGGGGGATAAAGAGGGACAGAGCAAAAAGAAGGCAGTTTCAGCTCCCACAAAATGCCAGGTGCTTTTATCAGAGGAACTGGTGGTCTTAACATTCCATTTTAAAAACAGAACTCAGTGTTGCTGTGTCTGGGGATTTTATTTTTGGGAAACATTCCTCACTTTTCAACAAATCACAGGGCTTTCCTGTAGTGAAAAACACCATGCTGTTTGTGCTCTTGTTCATTCCTGTGGCTGCAAAGTGAAGATTCTTGCTGTGCCACTGTTTCTTGTGCCTAAACTTTTTAATGCCCTCATCATACAAACAATATTTCAAAATGCTCATGGCACACTCATCACAGAGCAGCACCATTAATGCAGCACTACAAGCCCTTTGCACTGTGTGATTCACTCTGGGAGTTCTGAGGATCTGAACTGTCAGGTGTGAACCACTCCTACATTGTTAGGAGGGGAAGACTGCATAATTGAAAAGTAATTATTCCCTAGTATGCAATAAGACTCTGACTCAAATAATTAAAATATTTTCTTTGCCTTTGGAAGTGTTGTTTCAAATGAAGGAATTTGTATTTGTAAACCATTTTGGATCTTTTGAAAATCTATATATGGAAATAATAGACCATTTTAGCTGCAAAATTTTTAACATACTCTCTTCCTGAAAAAAAAAAAAAAAAAAAAGAAAAAACAATTTTTAAAAAAGGCAAAAAAATCCCATTTATTTTTTAACTTGCATTTCTGTGATTGTCATTCATTCATAATAACATCAGCAGTGTTCCTTCTACAGTTCTGAAAATTATCTGCAGTGTTCAGTTCCTGCTTCTACTTTTCTAGCTCTCTTCTGATGGAAATGAACATCCTGATGCTTCATTGTCATGACAAAGACCATAGCAGAAAATAATACAGACCAAGTCTTCTGACATTGACTGAGGTAAGGTAAGGAGATTAGGATGAAAAAAAAGACATTGCTCCTTCACATTTTAGCACTGTTATCAACAGGAATCCACAGATAGCAGTTACAGGGGGGATATTGACATGCATCATGTTCAGCATTGCAATTGTTGCATGAATTACATTTTAAGAGTTTTTTTCACATCCTGCAGTACTGACATGTATTTCAGGCATCATCAAGGGTTCTTCTGCAGAGAAGAATGAAATATGATTACATTTGTCATAACGGCAATGTACCTTACTACCAAATGACAAATTAACAGAAAAGGCTCCTCATGCTTTTTCCTTCTGTTGAATTATGTGAAACTGCCATTTTTACAGCAAAAATTACTGTTGCAGTCCTGTGTGCAAACCAGTTGTAACAGGTTCAAGTTCAGCAAATTAATTTTCAAGGTTGTGCTGCTGCTTTTACAAGCACAGTGACTTCTATGAGGGCCAAGAAAAAGAACATGAGATTTTCTACAGTGCATTAATTGTTTTTATTCAACAGTTTTAGGAAAGAAGCAAAAGTTTCAGTACCAAGTTGAGCTTATTTGTTCATTACTCTGATTTTCCCTTTACCATTCCCATTTGTTTATGTTCAGTTAATAGTATGTGTTGCAAAAATTGTGGAGTTTTCTTCATTCTACAAACTAAGAATGACTTTGAGTCTATAACTGCATTTTTTGTCACTAAATCTCTGTGAACATGTAAAAACTGAAATGAATTTCCAAATAGGAAAATAGCTATATAGTGATAAAGAATATAGTATATTAATTTCCATTAGAGATAATTTAAGGAATCTCTCAGAAGTAATAGAATTCTTTCAGTTCAGATTCTTTTTGGATATTCTCTATCCTTACCTTTTCTCATAATTTTGCCATGTCCCATATTTGGAATCTGTAGACAGGAAAAATGTTGTCCAAGGACGACACTAATCAGTGAGGGATATTTTGAATTTACAGTAATTTCTCAATTATAAGCCGCACCTTTTTCATTCAAGAATCCAGCCTACCCCAGTAGTGCGGCTTATATTCAGGTGCAGCTTATTTATGGACAAATCCCAGCGAAATGCCAACCTGGAAGTGAGAGCCGGCCGAGGAAGGTGCCTGGGGCTGCCTTTAAAGGCTTGGCTGGTCTATGAAAACTGTTTGCAACTTGAGCACCTGACACCAAACCCTGCACTGGTGCGATTCTGTTACTAATTTGTTACTTTGTTACACATGGATCCTTGCTTTTAAAAATTAAAAAAAAAATAGTGCAGCTTTTTATTTGGGTGCAGCTTATATATGGACAAATCCCGTGGTCTACCCAGCTGCCTGGATGTGCGGCTTATAATCAGGTGTGGTTTATAATTGTGAAATTACTGTATATGTAAAGAAACCAAGTTTCTCTTGAAGCAGGAAAGAGTGAGCAAGTGAAGCAGCAGTGTTGTTGCCAAAATGGATATCAGCAGCTGTCAGGCAGGAAAGAAAAACCTTGTAGCTGAGGCAACAGAGTAAATGGATGATCGCCCAGAAACAACAGAAGGATCTGGCAGCAGAGCAAATGCTGCAAACATCTGCCTGGTATCTGTGACACATCAGGGCTCTGCAGTGCTCTCATCAGTTCCTTTTATCTCCTGAGCACTGATCTTATGCTCTGTCACCCTGTGCCCGCAAGGATCCTTCGTCCCTGCCATGCTTTCCTGTTCTGTGGGCTGCAGTCTAATTCTCTTCACTTTGCTTTGCTCAGAAGGCACCACAAACGCTTGTTGCTTTGTCCTGATGACTGGAAAATAGTTGGGAAAAGGAGTGCTTCTCTGTGAGGCAAGAGGCAGATTAATGTCCCAAGAGGAGCTGGATGTTCTTCTGCACTTGCTGCAGCCCATTTGTGTTGGTAGTGCTCATCCCTTTCAAGACTCCAGGCTATCAGATCTGAAAGTCACACAGCATTTGACCTCCTGATGAGCCAGTGACACTGAGGAAAACTGCAGCAGTGGAACAGTAACTTAGAAAAGAAGGCAAAATTCACATTCATCATAATGCCTGCCTTTTAGTAGAAATCAACGTGCTATTCTCAACCTTCCTTGAGTGAGTTATCTTCTCTCATTACAGTAGGAAATTGCAAAAGCAATGCTCCAAATGTCTCTTTGTAGTTTACATGAGCTGAACACAAGTCTTTTGATATTTCTAAACATGAACACACAAGGTCAATTCACTTTCTTCAGCTGGCATTAGGATAAAGCCATTTCCAGAAGTGCTGCTATAAACTGGCAATGCTCCAATTTGATGTTTTTTGTCTTCTGAAAGAAGTGTCAAGCAGTGGTTCTTGTTGATGGAACAAATAGGTCTTCAGAGTCTAGGTAAAATGATTATTACTAATGTCTAAGCTTCATAGAAATAAGTATTCAGTGTGTTCTATTAAATCAAGATGTTCCCTTACCCTCATGTTGTAATTACTCATTCAGTGATTCTTGCATGTCTCTTCTGCATCCTCACATACTAAACTCAGTTAAGACTTAGGAGACTGCTAAACTTTAAGATTCAAGAATAGCACCACAGAAAGTAAAAAAAAAAAATAAAATATTTTTACCTAACCTAGGTGTAGGCTTTCTTTTTGATGTGCACAGCACTGTCCTTTCTGCTAAGCAGCCAAGTTCCTTATAATCATCCAGATCAGTACCTGTTTAAAGCACGTAATGGCATTCCTCCTGAGCCCTGGTTTTATGTACAAAAAAGATTTGTGGAAGAGAAGATGCTGCAAATCTGTGCCTTGTCCTCACAGAGAACAAGGATATGGCCTGAGCAAGTTTTTAGATTCAAGATCCGGGAATCACTTCTAGGAGCCATAAAGCAAAAGTAGCATCAGTATTGCACATATAACTCACATCAGAAGACCAGCATGTATCATCTGTTGCCCAAAATGGATCTATAATTCTTTAGCATCTTGTGTAGAATATAAGCAATCAGGCTGAGTGAGTCAAGATCAAAAGGGTGGAGTACACTGCAGACTAATAGTAGCACAATATTCTCTGTAAAAGTCTTTCAAAGTAAAACAGCAGGTGCTTGAAGTCTTGAGAGTATGTAGAGGAAGGGATGAATTATTTTTTTTAATGCAGCTGGTCCAAAGAACTGCAGAATTTCTAAAGGAAGGAAATATTTAATGTTACTTTCCATGAAAGAAAAATCCAGTAAATATTTTGCAGTAAAAGAAGTGGAAGGATTTTATTTTTTTTCCCCCTAGGGAATAATTAGACTGCTACTGAAGTTAGCATCTATTGCAATGTGGATACCAGAATGCTGAATATGGGGGTTTGAACAAGAAGGTATGTTCCTGTACCACCAATTTGCTACACAGATATCCCACACCACTGTGTGTGAAATTCTTATTCAGGTAAAGCCTGTATTAATGCGCTCTTGCATGGAATCAGGCTTGTGCTAAAATATTTTCTTCTTTGGACAAATGCGTTGTCATTCATGTCAGACTAAGGCATCAAACTGGATCTTTTAATCTCAATCTTCCTTCAGCAGCCCATCACATTGACTGGTCTCTATTTTATGTAGATCTAACAGAGACCAAGCTGGCAAAACTTAGAAAAGATCAATGTTTGCAGTGGCCTTGCTGGCCAGGACCAAGAAACAGGATTCAGCTCTCACATAAGATGTCTGCTCCATGAAACCTGAAACTTTCATTTTACTTTCAGAAAATGGATCAAACTTTTTTGCTTTCTTTTTTATCTCAGACTGTTTTTGCACAAGTGGGGAGGTCTGTGAGTTGAATAACCTTGGTGTTGAATATTCTTCAATACTAGAGATTATTCATAATCACTCTTATGAAACTTCACACAGACTCTTGTGGAATCCTGGAACACGCAAGGACACTTTACTGGGTATTTTTGCTTCCTGCCACTCACAGTCTTGAACTTCTAAAAATACTTGGAAGGATATAATGAAGAGACTTAATTCCCTAGTCAGGCACTTATGTGTTTGAGCACTTAATGATGTCACTGAGGAAGCCTCATTTGCTCAAGTTCCTTATCCTCATTTCAATTCACAGGCTGAATGAGGTATAGTTTTTACATACAAATATGAATTTTTTTATCTTTCTTGGTATTCTGCTCATTTGGGACCATTGAGATTATCAAATTCTAAAGGATCCACCAAAAAGATTGATTCTGATTTACAGTTTGCATTCACTGCCATGTTTTAAAATATTGAATAAGCAAAGTCTCTGCAACTTGATATATTATAATAATTTGTAGAAACACTTTTTTTCAGTGTCAGCTTCATGGTGTCCTGTGCCTGTAAGTCAGAGAGAAGACAAACAGCTGTCTTACCTGTGCGGGGCAGTGTGGCAGCTCTGGCAATCAGGCAGAGAAGCCCTGCTGGTTGGAAGGGGCAGACTCACAGTGGATCCTGCTCCTGGAGCTTTCTTTCTGCCATTTGCCTGCCTTGAACCAGATCAGATTAAAGGATAAGGAGAAGAAGGGAATAAATTATCATCCTGACCACTGCTTCCCCACACCTTCCACTAGACCATGGTACTCAAAAGCCTAGACCAGGTTGCGTCTCTATACAGATGGGCAATTTTTTCTCATTTAAATTTAATATCCCCCCTTATATTCTTTTTCCCCAACAAGCAGCAGGATCTTCCCATAAATCAGGGGAATGCTGGCTTCACTAGTGATCCACAGCACCACAAAGTGACCACTTGACCTGAGGGATCACAGTGACTTTTCTATTCCAGAGCAGAGGGAAAAGAGGTCAAATAATGGCTGTGGTGGATTTCTAGAGAAGACATAAAATAATGAAAGCATGGTTGTGGCAATCCTTTGTCAATCAGACAAAGGATATTTTCAATAATCTGTTATTTAGTGGGCAGCCTGGACTTCTCATTGGACTAAGGTGGCATATTTCCTTCAAAAATCAGTGCAAATTTGTGCTTACACATACTATTCCCAACACCAGTCACTGTTTCAAAGCAATATACATTTATACTCCTCAGTACCCCCCATAGCCATGAATTGTAAAAAAAATATTTCCGATTTCTAAGTGCTTTTAGGCAACCTGTGTGCATGAGTAGGTGGAATCAAGGTAGAAACTCATACACCAAATTGCAATGTACATTTTCTAGCTGTAGAAACCCTCCTGTGTAAAGTAATGTGAGGTGAGGGGAAAGACACTGTCTGGGGTCATAAATCTGAATAGGGTCAGTAGTGGGTAGGGGAAAAAAGCAAATCACTTTCCTGAAAATTGAACAGAAATCTGCTCTTTTGATTCCTTTTCTTCTATTTATATATCTGATTATAGTAGTAGGTATCTGACACAATTCATTACAGGACAGTAAAATGACAAACTGTAGGTGCAGGAAGTATGGAACTCAGTCTTCTGTGCTCCTCTGCACTAAAACTTGGTGATTGATTTGTATTTGGTAAAAACACTCAGTTACATTCCAACTGTCATTCCAGAAGCACTCTAATTAGGGTCAGGACATAAGGGAAAGTTCTGCCCTTCATGGCCAGAGAAAGACCACTCTGTGTCTGACAAATCAAGTGGCTGACGTGCCAGGGGGAATTTTGGCTTCTCTAGATCTGGGAGACTGGAGTGCAGAAAGGGAGAAGTCTGGGCCACGGCTGAGCTGCTGCTGCCACTACCAAACAGTGACAGCTTCAAAATTCCAGAGATTAAAACCAAGGCACATGCACCACTGACCTTACAGTGCTTCTTTTGGATAAAGGAAAATCTTCTCAGTATCATTAAAATAAAACCCTGGAATGCTCATCTTAGTCCAATTCATATGATAGCCACTTGAGCATAAACACCTTGAAATCAGTGCATATTGGTATTAAATTCATATGAGCTGCAATATTAGTTGTGGTTTTTTTCTCTGTTTTTAACACAATAAAGAGCAAATAATCTGAAATCTTTCTGGGGAGAATCCTGTGAATATGTACTGTATTTCTTCCTTGGTACATTGTAAGATAATACCTTTTAAGAAAATATCTTAATTTCAACTGGCAGCAGATTCAAAAGTTTTATTTCTCACTTGACCCTAATCAAAAAAATCTAACACATCTAATTTATAAGATGCATTGTGAAATCATTGGGCTTCTCTCTCAGAAAGAAAAAAGTTTATGGGAAGGAGTTCACATTTTCTACTTTCTTAAGGCTTTCACATGATACCATAAACAGTTTGAGGGAGGTGATTCTCCCTGTCTACTCTGCCCTTGTGAGACCAGCTCTGGGGGGCCTCACTACAAAAAAGATGTGGGGCTTTTGGAATTAGTCCATAGGAGGCCACAAGGATGATAAGAGGACCAGAGCAACTCCCCTGTGAGGGGAGACTGAGAGAGATGGGGATGTTCAGCCTGGAGAAGGCTCTGGAGAGACCTGAGAGCAGCATTCCAGAACTGGAAAGGCCTTACAGGAAAGCTGAGTGGGACTCTTAGCAAGGGGTGGGTGGTTAGATAAGAGGGAATTGCTTTTAACTGGAAAAAAAAAAATTAAAAATAAAATAGGTTTAGAGGTTTAGATCACATGTAAGGAGGAAATTCTTTACTGAAAGGATGCTGAAGTTGCCCAGAGAAGTTGTGGATGTCCCATCATTGGAAATGTTCAAAGCCAGGCTGGATGGAGCTCTGAGCAGCCTGATCTAGGGGGAGGTGTCCCTAACATGTCCAAGACAGGGGCTGTTGGATCTGGATGATCTTTAAGGTCCTTTCCAAACCAAACAGTTTCATAACTTGATGAGTTATGAGTTAATTTGGCAGCAAGGGTCCATAGGTTTGCTGTGCTTTTGATATTTCTCATAATTACTCCTTTCTGTGTCTTAAATTTCAGTAAGTAATACTTATATAAAAGGTGTGAGAAGACTTTAGTACAGTAATTTCACAATTATAAGCTGCACCTGATTATAAGCCGCACATCCGGGTAGCTGGGTAGACCACAGGATTTGTCCATATCTAAGCCACACCTGAATATAAGCCGCACCTTTTTTTTCTTTTTTTTTTTTTTAAGCGAGGATCCATGTGCGACAAAGTAACAAGTTAGTAACAGAATCACACCAGCGCGGGGTTTGGTGTCAGGTGCTCAAGTTGCAAACAGTTTTCATAGACCAGCCAAGCCTTTAAAGGCAGCCCCAGGCACCTTCCCCGGCTGGCTCTCACTTCCAGGTTGGCATTTTGCTGGGATTTGTCCATAAATAAGCTGCACCTGATGATTAGCCGCACTACTGGAGCAGGCTGGATTCTTCAATTGAAAAGGTGCGGCTTATAATCATGAAATTACTGTAGGTTTTTTGTTTCATTCAGTCACTAAAGTTTTGTGGTTTTCCTTTTTCTTTTACCCCTGAGAGTGCCTTACATGTTTGAGCTCTGTTCCCTGCAGTAGTTCTGTGACTACCTCCTGTCTAGACAGAAATATCAATATATTCTGGCCATAAAGGCCAGGAAAGAACAGCACAAAGCAGAAGACAAAGAGTTCCGGGATTTGAGGAGGTCTCTCAGCAAATGTTCATACTGATATTTATTGTGTTTATCCAGATAAAAAAAGTCCTCCCAAGAGTGTTTTAGAAAGGATATAGTGCTTACATAAATTTCTGTTTTCCCTGGGTTTTATGATATTGTCTTTGCATTTTGGATGTTTCTTCCTTGAAGAAACTGGTCAGCATCAAACTCAGGATTTATGTCATTTCAAAGGATGAAAATGCAAACAACTAAAGAAAAATTAACAATGGTATGTACAAAATATTTTTATGTACAAAATAATGAAATTATCAAAGTTTAATGCAAAAAATATCACAAGATAACTTCCCCCACTTCAACAGTTTGTAGACTGAAAGTATAGCTCAAGTGTAACTATATGGTGCAGATATTCTTCATTTATATCTTTAAATAAATTTGGGTTTTATACTTTATTTTAATTCAGTTCTGGACCACATTAATGAAACCGACATTCTGAAAAAAAAAAAAAAATTCATATCATAAGTAGAAAATGTTAATATTAGGAAATTTATTGAATCTCAAAGATATTCTATTTGTGTTTGTTCTATTTTTATTTTTATTTTATTGTACCTCTTGATTTTGAAATAATTTTATCTTGGAAACTACTCATGGGGAAACAAGAAAAAAAGGATGATGTGGATGAAAATATATCAACTATTACTGAGGCAACTTAATATCTCTGATGTTCACAAAATATATGAAAATGTTTTTCAAGAGAATAGTAATGATTGACTTAAATTAAAAAATGTATTGGCAGTCACATTTATCTCTGTTTATATGTGCATTCTTCTGTTTTGTAGTTCCTATGTGAAAAATAGATATGAACATTAGTTCTATTAAGTACTTTGAAGCAGAAATATTTCCAAGAAAACTGAAAAATTTAAGGGAAATAAAAATTTTGAAAATGCAAAAAGTCAAACAATTGATATAGCACTGAAAGATGGGTGTTCAGAGGTCACTGGGTGAATAGATGTCTGTGTGTTGTAGCACATGTACACACACTGAAATTATTTTTTTGCATCAAAATAATACTATATTCTTCCATACAGAAAGAGAAAAAAAGTATCTGCTTTCTTAGTCTACCTGTTGAGGAACTCGCTTAAAGTCTTTGAAGAAGGCATTTGAAAAGAAAAATAAAAAAGTATAAGGATTTTGTGTTTTGCTCTGTGTAGAAGAATGGGTCTTAATTGACTGTCCATAATTCCAACTAGGTGGTTCAATCCATCCCTTTGCAAAGACGACCTTTCCTGCCCCTTCAGGTTTACTGCTACTTTTAAAATTCAAATATTGGATTTTTCCTGAGATAATAATATTCCTCCCTCACAATTCCTGCTCTTGGTAGCTTGTTTTAAGTGCTGCAGCATCATCCTGCACCACCTGAAATTGCACAGCAGCCTGTTTAGACAGTTTAGCTTTGTGTGAATATTTATAGAGCTGTCTGTGCATTGAAATCCTGCCATGAACAAAACAAGCTCAAATCTTTTGGGGATCTACATGATCAAGTCAAATGCCAGTATTGACACTGGGTGTGATTAACCAGGCTGCTGTGTCTTTATAAACTGATTATACAGTGCTGCAGGCTGTTCTGATGGAGAGAGGTGGCATTAATGATAACACTGAGCCTCAGAACACCTTTTTTTTTGTCCTCTAAGGTCAGGTTTGCTCTGACACTGATGTCAATGGGAGAGCTGACACTGCCACAGAGCCCCAAACTACATGAACATATCACTACTAATTTAATCCCCCACAGCCTGTTGAAGTTGCCTGACATTCTGTGATACATCACAGAAAGAAACATCCTCAACCAGACTTTCTGCAACAGGAACAATGACAGTCATGGCAAGACAATTCAGGAAAATGAATTGAATGGATGTTTTGTATCTGATAATGGCAACGTTTACAGTAATTTCACTATTATAAGCCGCACCTTTTTCATTGAAGAATCCAGCCTACCCCAGTAGTGCGGCTAATCATCAGGTGCGGCTTATTTATGGACAAATCCCATGGTCTATCCGGCTACCTGGATGTGTGGCTTATAATCAGGTGTGGCTTATAATTGTGATATTACTGTATATTGATTCTTGATAGAATACAGCTTCCTAAAAACTAAAAGAGTGAAGAATTTTAAGGATTAGTCTAGATTTTTATTAGGATTAAATGGTTTCTGGTACTAAATACATAAAATTTCTTTCCATTGCATTTCTCAAGAAGAAAAAGTCATCTATTAGAGGAAAGCATTTGAGAGGAAAATCTAGAAGTAAGAAATATTTTATGTTCAGGTCACCGGAGCAGGGTCTGGTTTACCTTATTTTTCTGACTTGCACAGCCTGTAAGTTCCTGGACATGTCATTTCAATATTCCTCCATGAAATCTGTCCATTTCCCACAGATTTTTCTGTGCCTCCTTATGTCTCCTCTCTGCCTTCCCTGCCTGATCATTTTCTGGAGTTCAGTAGCCACATCCTTCAAGCGGGGATTCAGCAGGTGGTTTGAGAAACCCAGACTTCACATGCAGGCTCTCAATGCACAAAAAAATCGGTGATTTTTATTCAGTAACACCTGGGAGCATCAATAGCAGAGACACACTGGGCTACATTTGGTGGTGCTATGAATCCTGTGTACTCTGTGGATTGCTGGGTCTGGACTAGAACATTTAAATGTAACCCTTTTGTTTATTAAAATTCTCCTGCTACAAAAAAACCCACATTATAATAGTGGTATTTATTATAACTTGTCATATGGTGTTTACATATAATATAAATATGTAGTTTAACTTATCAAATGTGCAAAGAATGTGCAATCACTCTGATCAAAGTGTCTCATTTTAAGAAAGTTTTGGCAAATGTTAAGACTACTCTTGAAATATGACATGGAGAGCTTGAAATTTTAGGTAATTCTGTTAGCTCTGATGTAAAATGACAAAAATTAGAGGTTTTGGCTTTTACAGTTAAATTTTAATTACAGTATCACTGTAATAGGTCTTTTAACTTACCTTGAAGTACTGCTCTTGAAAGTTATAAAATAACTTATACAGTTTCAAAACTTCTTACATTAGCAGAGAGATTTGCAATTTAAAAAGTGAAGAAGCACAGAAAATTAATGAGTTCTTGATCCTTTTAAATTTCAGGCAACTTATGCAACCAGGAATGAAAAGTTTTGTAAAATGTTTATGTTCTGTCACTTTCCCTTAAGAGAAAAAAAAATAGTTTACATCTTCTTCCCTGCTTATCTTCAGCTGTTTGGTAACCATAACTACAACCCAGCATTGGCTACTTCATAGAAAAAATGCTTCTATGGGACATCTGGTTTACATGCCTATTTTTTTGTTTAATCTTTGCACATATCTCAAGAATTTCCTTATTTCCTACTGAAAAGAACTTACTTAAAATAAACAAAAAGGAAGCAATTTCCCAGTTCACAATTTTTGGCCTCGTCATGTTCGGGTCAGGCCAAGGACCATTTCTGGGAGCTCCTTTTGTCCCCTGCAGGCAAGGACTGAATTCAATGATCTTCCTGGGATGTCTGCAACAACAGGGCTTAACACTGACCCAAACAGAGAATGGATACCTCTCCTTGCCACCACAGTTTAAATCCTTTCTAATGTATCTCTGATTCCCAGATGGTTGAGGGAATTGATAATTGATAATTGGTCATCCAGTCCAACCCACATGTTCAAGAAGGGCTGCCCAGACACCATCAGTCACCAAGATATCACAAATTCAAGTCCAGCATGATCTCTTCCAAAGCCAAAAGGCTTTCTCTGTTCTATGTGAGAAGCCAATTCAGTTTTCAAGTCAACACTGACATGAAATATTGTTGACATTTTTAGATGAGCAGATAAGGTCTTAAAGGAATTTAAGTTTTAAAAAATCCAACAAATCTGAGTCTTTAGTTCTAGCAGTATCATTTAAAGCAGGTTCCCAAGGATGAATCAAAGTGTCAGTGCTACAAATTTGTGGCATTGGATCTACAGGCATCAAGGTTTTCATTTCTACATGCTCATAACTCCCATAAAAACTGAGCTCATGCATGCTCTTGAAAACTGAGTCCCCCATTTTGCATTTCTTTCTTCACATCCCCTTCATTTTAATCCAGCATAAAGAGGGGTTTCATATTCTACAGTGTAAAGGCAGCAAGAAACTGATCTCTGATGTCTAATTCTTGTTCATTAGCCTAACTACAAAAGTTTCAATCTTGGTAAAGGGGTTTTTGATGCAGATGTCCAACTGTTCTGAAGTTCATGGAATGTAATGTAATGCAGGAATGTAATTCAGAATTTTCCATTTAGACAAATGAAGAAAGGCAGCTGTTAATTTAGTTGCATGCTGCTGTAACTGGCATCCACAGGAAACCAAGTCAGGCTCTTCCATCTTCATGTGCTCTCAGATGACAGCACCACTTTTCATTCCATTCAGCTTCTCCTTGTCTTTACTTCAACTCCCAATTGCACAAGTCTCTTCTGTCTGTAGAATATCTCCTTTTTTTCTTCCTCCTGCTCTTCTCTAAACTCATCTGTCTCTTTCACACTCCAGACTCAGCTCCTTTTTGACATTCCTGTCAGCCAGGAGAAGCAATCACAACCCATGGGGATGTGGTATATGAGAAAATGTGCTATCAATTAAGATAAGGATCTGTGTCAGGAAGGAAAAGTTGATAAGAAGTCTGTCTAAACAGCTGAGGGTGAGAATGACAGAAGATGTCTGAAATGTTTGAGAGCTGTATTGGGTTACAGTAAAATAGGAAAATCAAGTCTAGGAAAAATAGGAGGAAGGAGATGTGCATTGGGGGCTCATGGGGGCTGTTCACAAAAGAGATAACGTTTGGAGTCGTCGCTGCTATTATGAAAGCATTAGGACATTTGGGGGTTTAAAAACTTGTCTTTACATTATGCAATATTTAATCTCTAAGAAGGAAAATGGAGGAAAGTCAGGGGTTAATGTTTCTTTGCTCTGTCCACAGATGTTCAAATTCCATCAACCAGCCAATATAACATTCCAAACAAATTTACATCAACAATAGATATCAGCAACAGACCATTTCTATGCTCTTTTTAATTGTATTGTTGGGTTTTTTTAATATGGCAATGTTTTAGTCAGTCAGATTTTTAATTTACAGCAGTATAGTTAAATGCTTATTGATTAACCAGAATTATTGCTGTAGAGCAGCTACAATTTTTACAGCATTATAGCAATTTTCTCAAGAATCACTCTATCTGGGCTTATTTTTTCTTTCTTGATTGTTAGAAAAACAACATGATGATTAGTGCAATATTTACATTAGTTTATTTCTTTGAGATAATTTAACAAACTTGTCTTTGTTCAGGTGCTCAAGTCCTTCATTAGACACCAAAATAATAGTAACATATTTTCTTCAGAAAATATTCAAACTATGTGGTTAATATTTGTAGGAGCTCAGAAAATCTTCAGATAGACAGTCTGTACTCTAGATTAAAATCCAAGTTAGGAACAAAACATTAAGTACAAAAAATTCAAATAGATTCTAAATAAATGAGCTAGGAAATTTAAAATTTTCCTTTAAAAGAAAAAGTCATACCTTTTTTTCACAGAGAGAGAGAAAACATTAGAAGTTAAATTTTCAAACACTCCTATATTGGGTAAACCATGAACCCTATAAAGAACATTGTATTAAGGAAGAGAGTTTATGAATTAATTCAGTCCAGTATTTTGGTTAGAATATGCTCATTTATTTCTTATGTCACCAACTATATTGACTGATGGAAGATTCACAAGTTTCTTTCTCTGCAACCTAGAGAACCTCTAACATTTTTAATTTCTTTAATTATGGGTTTAATTTATTTCTCCTAGTAATAGTTGCAATATTTTCATCCCTGCCAGACAAAGCAATCACCTCTCTTTGGCCTCATAGCAGCAACAACTCTATTTCTCCATTAGACACCTGTAAATACTTAGAGTTTTTCTTTCTTGACTTTTCTTCTTCTCAGGGAGTTAGCTTGATGGCATCCTGAAAAGATCTTAGGGTTGGAAATTAATGGAAGTGTTTCCATAGGATTCCTTAACAGGAATGTTGCCTTCTTTTTACTTTTGCTGTGTCTGACTGGGCATAGCATAACTGTACAATAACATAGCATTTTGGGTGAAGCAAGATTTGACATTTTCAGAAACAAAATATATATTTTCTTTAAAAAATACATACTCAGGAGTGTGCAGTGGCAAGGATATCTATCACTGTTCTGAGCTGTCATAATCCTCAGTAATTGACAGGGGTTTTTCCAAGTTTTTACATCAAGAAATGTCTATCTCAGCACTTCAAAAATTAAAATAATGCCAAATTGAAAAAATTCATTCAAAAAATCAAGACGTTTTACATACTCGTTGATTAATACTAGTTGTCATTTGAAGCTTTCTTTTTCATCCCCCCTAAGTGTTGGTACTTCTCAAGGTCCTCAGAGAAATTCCAGCTATGAAAAATTTTTTCTCTTTGCTACTCTGCCACTCAAGTTAAAAGCTGATTTGTGGTTTCTAAAAATAACTGTTAAGTGGCAATAAAACTGTGTCTAATATAGCTGCCATTCCACCACAAGTTTGTGAGCTTAGTGTTATTTTTACATGAAAGCCTGGCTGAGTCAGAAAGACACCAGTAATGAGGGGAAGATTTTTTATTTTTTGCGACAAGATCAGTGAGAAAGCTTTCTATTGAACACATAATGATGTTCCTCATTAAATTCCTTCAATAGAATGCAGTAATAACTGCATCACATTTTGGAAAATGGGTTTTAAATAAATCTGTAGTATTTTTTCTATACTGTTGGAATCCTTCCAGAAATAGAGAGCTGTGGGAGAATAAGGAACTGAAGTGAATAAAGGTTACTGGATTATTGTAAATAGAGTGCAGGCATTTTCAAATGGATTTGAGTCAAAAATCTATGGCTTGAGAAATCCAAGATTCTTCACTAGCTGTATTAGCAGCTATTACTCTAAGATTAGCAGTGATTTTGGATGTATATTAAGGCAAGATGAGTCACATGTTTGGTTTTTAACATCTTTGCCTGCAACCTTGAAATTCTGGGTTTGTGCAGCACAATCGTAGTTAAGTGCAACTTCCTCAAAATTCTGTTGAAAGAGTATTGTCTTTTGCATCCACTTGGCATCACTGCCAAAACCTCAGCTTTGCCATTTGATTTACTATTTCTTGCGTCTTTTTTCCTTCCACTGATCCTTGGCACAAAAACTCCTCTCTCTCCTCTGTCTCCAATTTTTAGTACATAAGGATTTTTTTATCATCACTGTCATGAGCATTGCTTCAGATCACATATAAATTTGTAGTTTTGTACAAAGACAGTGTTGTCCCTACATCCCTTTCCCTGGTCCTAAAAGACTAAATAAAACAAAGTAAGACAACAATTAGACCAAACCCTACTGAACTCTACTGCAGGCCGGAGACAGTGCATGCAAGGGCAGTGTGATGTAGGTTCTGGCTATGTTCTATTTCTATGTAGGATTCCTCAGTACTGTGGGAATATCTGCATTGCATTTTGAGAATTTAAGGGTGTCTCTTGACCAAAGTTACTGAGATGTGCTCTTTGGAACATGAGGCAGAATTTCCCACACTCAAGTTTACTTTCAAAATAGCTCTTTGTAAGTGATAGGCACATAGCAAGCCATTTGATCTCCTTCAAGGGTAAGACAGACAGCTAAAACCAAGTGTTATTTTAATTATGCCTGTAAGATCTAACACAGATGAAAGCCTTACAGGGCTAAGCACTGAGTAGAGCTCTGATCTGTTACTGAAATGTGTGACAAGAAGTTTTCATACCATCATTCTCCAGAAGAAGAAATAAAACATCAAGTCTAAAAGCAGGGCCCAACCTCAAAATTCCTGCATATAGGACCCAATGTTTAGCCACAGTAATTTCTCCTAATCAAATTATTTAAAAGGATAAAGTATTGTTTATCTGATAAATATGTATGTCTAAAAAATACTTTTTATATATCACAAATAGGATCTCTTTGGGATAGCTGTGCCCTCTCACGCTGAATTAAGTCACATGGGGTTACTCTGGACTTCCCAACTCAATCCATCCCAGAGCACAAGTGCAATCTGAATCCCTTCCACACAAGCACTGTTATTACCTGAAATTCTCAGTTCACCATGAATAAGCTCTTGTAACCCCATGTAGTCCCCAAATTTTACCTGTGCAATAAAATGATCTGTCAAATAGCAAGAGTTAATTACCTTAACTATTGATTTTTTTCAGGTGCTGATAAGAAGTGTTAATTTTTCAACGAGTCCCAGCACAGATGATAAAACAGCACAGAGTTTGTAAAGTATTGATCATCTGAAAAAGTCCATGTGTTTTAATCCTTTGATTACAAAGAACAAACAAAACCTCTTGCAGGGGAAAGGAATCATCATTTCCTTCTAGATTTTCTGAAAACTCATAACAGCCCAAAAGTAAAGCAGACATCAACAGAAGGATCAACAGTTCCCACAATTACAAAATACGTTTCTCTGAGAAACTTCAATAATTTTTGAGAATACTTCTGGAAATTTTCATAGCTGAAGTTTCTTTTTGTTAAATGTAGATATTTTATTCCAGCAACTTGGAACTGTAAAATTGTTAAGTGGTATCCTGTATGGAAAAAATCAATCATAATACAATTCTCTACTTTATATTCTATGTTCCAACTTGCAGTAAATTATAAACTACAGTAATTTCATGATTATAAGCTACACCTTTTTCATTGAAAAATCCAGCCTATCCCAGTAGTGCGGCTAATCATCAGGTGCGGCTTATCTATGGACAAATCCCAGCGAAATGCCAACCCGGAAGTGAGAGCCGGCCGGGGAGGGCACATGGGGCTGCCTTTAAAGGCTTGGCTGGTCTATGAAAATTGTTTGCAACTTGAGCACCTGACACCAAACCCCGCCCTGGTGCGATTCTGTTCCTAGCTCATTACTTTGTCACACATGGATCCTCGCTTAAAAAAAAAAAAAGATGCGGCTTATATTCGGGTGCAGCTTATATATGGACAAATCCCGTGGGCTACCCGGTTACTTGGATGTGTGGCTTATAATCAGGTGCAGCTTATAATTGTGAAAATACTGTAATCTTCTCTGTGAGTACTGTAATTTCATGCGTATAAGGTGCACCCTTTTGACTGAAATTGTGATCAGACCCCGGAAGCACGCCTTATATGCTGGTGCGCCTTATATGTGGACAAACATCAGAAATTTGCCAGCCCGGAAGCGCGAGCCACGAGAGCCACGGTGAGAGCCAGCAGGCACAGGGAGAGCCATGCGGGGGGAGCCGGGGGATGCAGGGCCGGCAGCAGCACGGGAGGAGCCAGCAGCAAATTATCGCTGCAAAAAAAAAGTTTTCCTTATATGCCAGTGCACCTTGTGTACGGACAAAGAACAGAAAGTTGGCTGTAACCCGGGAGTGCGCCTTATAGTCCAGTGTGCCTTATATGCATTAAATTACTGTAATTTTCAGAAACAAATACACTTGTATGAAACTGAATTTCTATAGTAAATATTATATCTAGATCTCCATTTTCTACCTAGTTCCTATCCCATTTAATAGTCTTCATAAAAAAAAAGCCAGCTGTTCCGTCTCAAATATGCTTTCATTGTCTTAGACAAGATTTTAACAAATAGATGAACATCAAGACTTTTTGGTAATTTATTTTGCAGATTTGGATCTACTGCTGAAAAGAGAAATTAGTCAATTAAAGCAAAGAAGACTATTTAGAGTTTGTAAAAAGTTTCATTAAATGCTTTGAAGGTCTCAGTTTGCCAACAGTTAACACCCCTTACTGCTCCAAAGCAACCACTTAGTGCATTCCTGTTCTCTACCAACATCTCCTTCCTATGGAAGCAAAGGACATAACCTTTGAATGTCTGTTCAGAGATGGAATTCCTATTTGAAATCACATTGGTGCGGCCCACATTTAGACCTTTGCTTCAGAACTGAGCACAGAATTCAGAAGCGAACCTGAAGGAAATTATTTTAATGTGAGTTCTTCCTTTCTAGGAACAACGTTTTAAAACTCTTCATTGGGACTGAGAGCTATACTGAGTAATAACAAACCCCACCCCCTCCCAAAAAAAAAGTAGAAGATTAAAAAATTAAATAATTCGCTTAAAAAATAGAGGCAAAAGCTTTGACATCCCAATGAGAATCTGGAGTAGTAGCTGAGTATAGAAATTCAATTGTTTTCACTGACTGTGACTTCACAGATAGTCCTTCCTTCTTCCTAAAGTGTCAACATGTTAATTATGGAATAGATAGAGTTTGGGAGTATTTATGCAGATTACTGCACATAAATTCTATTTCATGAGACCAGTGTTCATAACAGCATTTCCTCAAAACAAAAAGTTATTTTCAAAATTAATTTGCTTCTCAAGTACAGTCTCTGAAGATGTGTTACTGAGAAGTTGCCCAAGAAATTTGGCTCATTCATACAGCAATGAGGGAAACAACCGAACAAAAGAAACCAAGAAATTCTGCGACTCTTGAAAAGGAAAACAAAACAAAGCAAAAAAATAAGAGCCCATCTACAGGAACACAGTTTTAAAAGAAAAACTAATCTGAAAAGCTAACAA
Organism: Sialia sialis; assembly: GCA_009812075.1. Lineage (NCBI taxonomy): Eukaryota > Metazoa > Chordata > Aves > Passeriformes > Turdidae > Sialia > Sialia sialis. Next base: position 84,010,851 of record VRYO01002772.1, read on the forward strand.
AAAGGCAGATTTTCTTTAATGAATGTACTGAAAGCAGCAAATGGTCCATACACTGCCTAACAAACTCTTGCTGTTCTTGTTGAGAACGATTCTTTCAGCACAGAGCCATGGCGTGGAAAAGCTTTGTACTGTGTTTACATCTTCCCAGCTTGGTTACTCATTTGGTTGTCTGTCACACCAATGTACAAAAGTGTACCAAGGACTCTTCAGTTCCCCCTCACGAGAGACATTTCAGTGCCAGCGAGCTCCTTGGCTCTCAGTGTTTCCATTCCACACAAGTTGCCAGTGTTGCTAATTGAACTGTCACTGCTCCTGCTGTTCAGATTATTTCATCCTGATCCTAAAAGCATGGGACTGGTTCTCCTTGTGCAATTTAACTATGAAGATTTGTTCTGCAAGTCAAAAGAAAGAAGCTAATGAAGAACTGAAAGAATTTACAAATAATGGATAAAACTTGTTGAAATAAAACACCAAAAAGCATTCAATGCTTTAACTGAGACTCTATTCATTTTTGTGTGTTTGTGTTTGGCCTGTTTTATACAGACAAAGAATGGAAGAAAACCTGCAGTTTTTTCTGGAGTATTTGAAATAGTTTGTGATTAATGAGTGCTGCAGCTTCCCCCTAAAGAACAACACAACTTGTTCTGCCAACCCAGCCTTGCTCCCTTTTCTGTGCTGTCAAGCACTGCATTCACACACTCCATGAAAAAGATGAGACCTCCCTTTTGTAAGTGTTCTCTTCTCAGTTCCAACTTCAAGCCAAACAGCTTTCTGGCAGAATGGCATTTTAAAGATATTGCTTCTCCATGAACAGTATTTTCACACAATTATCCACCAGGAACTGGGGATCTGAACTAAGATTGCATCCCCAGTGAAGAGGGGACAGACACTGACAGCAGCATGGGACATAAAGTCACACCAAGGTTCAAGGCTGGACTTTGAAATACATTTTTAGCAGCTGTTGGATGGGGTATCAAGCCTTTCCCATTGTAAATAGAAGAGACATCCCAAAATATATTAAACACATAAACATTTCTTAGTTCCACCAATGGAATTTTCCTGACGACCATCATGTGGAATCACCCTAAAATATGAGAGGAAAGAGCATTTCTGACAGTGTGCTTACCGTAATTTGTTGATTTTTATTTGAATAAGAGATCTAGGAAGATGGCTCCTGGCTGAAATATTTTCCTGGAATATCAGACATGACATGATGGTATATTTAATTATCTCTTATTTCCCCTAAGTATTTATAGAATTGTACATGGCAAGCTGGTGCATATCAATTATCAACCTGCTGTATCTCTATCTATCTATCTATCTATTTATCTATCTTTTTATCTATTCATGTACACCTATTTTATCATAAAATAAATCAATAAATCAGTTACCTAAGGATATCCCATAAGACTACCTAGGAGACGGAGTTGTGAATCAAGGACAAATGCTGAACTCAACTGAACTGAATAATAACTGAAGGAAATGCTGAACAGAATGCTGAAACAGCAGCTGAAACTGAATACTCATGAGGCCAGGGTGAGCATGGGAAAGAGGCCGCTCTCAGGGGATCTGTCACCATGCACAACTCTGAAAGAGAATCTCTGCCTTCTGCTCTTAGTGTGGAAAAGTTTAGACAGAGCCTCTCAGGGAAAACATGTCGTACTTATAAACTTAGGTCCAGTTTAGAGGAGTGAATCATTTGCTACTTCCTTAGTAAAAGGTCCCCTTAGAAGAGCAGGGCTGACCAAACAGTGTTTCTTTTCCTCGGGGAACAGAGGTAAAACAAAATCTTATCAAACTCAGCCTTTCTTAGACCAATAACAGCAAAGGGCATTATTACAAAAACATTGTCTTCTGGGTTTCCTGACAGCATTTATCTAATGTTTTGCCCTAGCTGTCTACAGAGTTCCTTTGCTTTCCCTTTACAAAGCATAGCTAACAAAGAATAGGTAATAGTATTTAAAACGTGAGTTTTCTGGACCTAGTTAGCTTAGGAGTGGTTAGCACTTTGACAACAGTGACAACCATGTCTGATTTTTGACACGAAATAAAATTTTAAAAAATGGTGCTCAGTGAAGCCAAACTTCCCACAGTGAAGGTTTGTGGGAAGGTGACCAGAACTTGTGTGATCATCCAGTGTGACCTCTTGGATATTGCAGTATATTAAAGAACTCGATGTAATCCAGAATACCACATTCACCCAATTCCTCCGTGTTCCCCACTCTTGTTTCACTAGCAAGTGGTAGTGTAAAAGAATGATTCAGTCTTTTTCCTGTGAATTAAAACTGCAGGAAAAATGCAGCATTGATGAAAAATAGTAAATAAATTTAACTGCTTGATCTGAATTGGCAGCAATAAAATCAACGTATTAATACAACATCTCCAGTTCTTTCATCCACCCATCACTGAAAAAACGCTGTAGACTTAGGGTCTACAGTACAATGGTAATCTTTATTCTGACAAACAAACAAACAAACAAAAAACACCAACCCCCCCCCCAAAAAAAACCTAAAACAACAAAACAAAACAAAACAAACAACCATTCAACAACAACAACAAAAAACAAAAAACGAGAAAAAAACCACACCCCAAAAAAACCCCAACAACAAACAAACCAGTTTTTGAGAATCCTTCACTTCTTCAGATTTACTAGGAACAATTTTCGCTTGTGGTTCCATAAGCACCTCCTCTACCTGGAGGGTTCCTTATGTTTGGATATTCAGTGCAAGTGTCAGCTAGATAGCAGTGGAAAGTCATTCAAAGCTTCAAAAGGAAAATTTCCAGAGCAACATTTGAAAATGATTTCTTCTCTATCAGAGGATTATTTAGGATGGCATGAAAACAGGCACTTAATAAATGTGGTCAGCAGGATGACATGATACAATGCTGGGCTTTGGCTAAGAAAACCAGGAAAAGGCTGAACATAAAAAATGTTCTTTGTAATGTGAGCATTTTGGACCAACGTGATTAATGGGTTTGTGGAGCTCCTCATGTTTCCTAAAGGCATCACACTCCACAAGAACAGTATGTCTGTCAAACAAAGTTGCTATGAATCAGACATCAACACAAAGACAGATATAAATCTTTAGTTGAGGTTTTTCCATCATTTTTGAAATGTCTTTTTTGTCTGTTATAAATTAAGACGTATGCAAGAATATATGTATATAATAAAAAGAAATATATTTAACTGTTAGAAGAGAATTTTAAGTCCATTTAAAACTATTTCATCTGTTAAATAAATTACCAAGGTTTATCTGTTGTTGCACAACAGACCCTGGAGTTTCCAAAAGAACTTTATACCAAATTCAGACAAAACCAGTGGAGTCTACTTTTTTCATACTCCTTGAAGTATTGCCTTAAAATATTCCCCTGAAAAATTGCGTCCAGCTGTTGCAGAATCCCTGTTGTCACATAAATTAAGTGCAACTACTTTGAAACATCTTTTGCAATTCTTCACTGCCTGGACATAAACTGTATTTCTGTGGAACTTGAAGATATATCTCCTCTGCTTTTCTGAGTATTGTGAAAGCAAAGAACCTAATCTTTCATGCTTTCTGTTTCCAAAACCTTAAGCTTACAGCTCTCTATATTTGTTCCACTTTCTGTGGTATAACTGCTTCTGCTAAGGAATGATCAAGGTATTTCTCAACAACGTTTCTCTAAGGTGTTCTTTGTCCAGAGATCACAGCAGGTTGATAACAATACGGAAAAAGTAGATAAGAATTCAGTTTTTAAAACATTTGGCTGGTTGATGTACAAAATGAAAATAAAGAAAAAGAATGATAGCTGAGCAGAGCAGTTCATACTTCAAAGCATAAAATTTCATTAGTTTTGTAATATTTATAATTTCTTTCATGTTGTAAGCTCAAATCCTACAAGTTCTTCAAATATCCAGCAATCCCATTAAATACCTTCTCAGGAAAAACTTACAAAACTGGCACACAAATATTGGAAATCATCTATCCTTTCAGCATTTTTACTTTCTTTTCTAATGCAACATCTATTAGTTTCACCATATTTTTGTGAACTATCAGAAAAAGAAACAAGTAAAATATCAAACACAATACTTTTCAAGAAAAAAACCCTTGAGAGACAGATAAATATTCTGCTACAGCAGGAGAATTTTCTGCTTGTTAAACTCCACTCACCACAAACAATAGTTTTGCTCTTCAAGGTCACCTCCCTCCTCTCTTCAGGAGTCTCAAGTTTCTTCCAGTTAGTAGCTTGGCAACCCTGTCCATCTTCCTTTCCTTACTTACTGGCAAAAAATGCAGTGTTGGACAGTTAAAAATAAAAACCCAAAACCAAATCAAAACAAATCACACAGCCCATCCAAACCCACAGAAAATATTATTTAAAATATAACTGTTGTTTGTTTTCATAAGTCCTGGATATTTTTTAAATGCCAGCTTCAAAGAGGATGAAATCCCTTTCTTTTGTTCTTCATCTTCTAAGTAAAAACATTCCAAATTACGGGAAGCATGGGGAAAATCCCAAGTGTGATGTGCTGAGCAAGCCCCACCAGCTGGCTTTTTGGCCACTGTGTTGTCCTTAATTTTTAAGTGGATCTTAAAATTAATCATGTTGCTAGATTTGCACAAAATCTGTAACAGGGAAGCTCTGTTTTTTGGGAGGAGCTCACCCCATTGCATTAGAATCTGGAGAAGAACTAACTGACAGGTGATATTGAGAAGAGAAAGCCTGAGAGAGAGTGCTCAGCAGACACAGCCAATTAATGTGAGACAAACTGGCAATAGACCAGGGATGGTACTTCGGGAGGTTTCATTTAAATTAATGAACAGTGTCCTATTACAAGGGTAAAAAAAACAAACTTGCAATACTGTTTCTTCACTGAGGCTCTTAAAAAGTTAGCTCACCCAAAGACCTCCATTGCTGAGAGAATTCCAACTTCCTTTATTTTCGT
>VRYO01002772.1:84016774-84068877 GCA_009812075.1 Sialia sialis
TTTTTTTTTGTTTACTTCTTAAAACCTACCCTAATTAATTTTATCCTTTCTGCTCCGAACTTTACAATCCTTGGCCCAAGTTTTTCTTCTTCCTGGCTCTGGATCACACCTGTTTCTTTTGTGCCATGCAAACAGCCATGGGAATAGACAACTCAGACTGGTTATGTACTATCTGAATGTTCCAATACATAAACTACTCCAGCAGCTGCCTGCACGAGGTGGGACTGTGCAATCAGGATTATGCTAGGTGACTTTCAGGGAGCAAACGATAGCTTTGCCAGCAGCTGCTGGAGCACATTACAGGGCAGTAGCTGGAATGTGTCCAGGGTCATGCAGATTTATCCACTCCCACGGCATTTCTCTCCTGCTCTGCACATTACTCTCATCTTTCAACCCTCCCTGGGAATGCTGAACCAGCTTGGGGAGGAAAGACATTAAACACATACTCAGTGCTGCTGGAAGTGAAAATTACAAATGGGATGCTCATTTCTTTGCAAGTGCACTTCGTTCAAGCTTTGCTAAAATTTTGCAGGAAAAAAACCCCAAACATAAACAGTTAAACCTTCCTGTATCTTTATTTAAAGTAATAAATTAATTTTATATGCATTCTATACTTGTGCACTATGGATCTATACATACACATGCTCATCTACACATTCATGAAAGGATCACACAGTCACTGAAACACAGGCACTTGTGTAATAGAGCACAACAGCTCTTTAACAGTTCTGAAACACTTTGAAATATTTTAGAGTAGAAAATTAAGGCAGAAGGGAAACTGCTAAGAGATCTCCAGGCAGAACGCCTCCATTTTGTTATCTAACCTGAAATCAGTGAAGAGTGTGAAGAGCAGCATCTCTGCTCTTAGGAATGGTGGCCTCTTAAAAGAGAAACACTAAAGAAAATATGGAACTAAACTAATTAAGAAAAAAAACAAAACAAAAAAACCAAAAAACCTCCTGCATTCTTCTCTCTTTATTCCATTTATTTAGTTTCAATTTCTAATTGAAAATAAAGTGAGCCAAAATTTGAGCAAAATAACAGGAAGCTTTTCTCACATATATATGGGCAGGGAAAATAAAAGTGGTTAGCATTCTAAACCCACAGCCTTTTTCATAATCAGTGACTGCAAGGTGAAATGCAAATTAACACCACTTGTATCTCCTGCCTCATCATTACTGACGTGCTGGAAAGAGACAGCACAATAACTACGCCTGTCCTAGGGTAGGAATCCTGTGCTGTCACACACAGATGCTCCCTGCATCTTTGGTCTTAATCAGCAGCACACACTGATGCAGGTGCCAACATCTGCAATGCATTAATTGGACTGCTGTTCCTTACATAGATTTCTGTATATTAAGCTGTTTCTAGCACATCTCCCTTTTCCCTGTAGCAAGTTCCATGCTCACTCTTAGTTTTCCCTGCAATTTTTTATACCATCTTCCATTTATATTTTAAATTAAATTGTCAATAAGGTCAACTGATTTCCTTAGCTGTCATTAAATAAATGACTTTTCAGATGTGCTTTAGTTAAGGGAGAGGGGTAGAACAGTTAAAAAAATGCAGTCACTCTGCAAAGGCCATATAGAACATAGAATAGTGCCAGTGTCATGGTAAAAGTGAGCTAGAGGATGACAGGTTTGAAATATAGTAGGATGGAAATAATGTAAGACAGCTGTGGTGATGTTGAAAAAGTTCATCCAACAGCATTCAGGAGAGGAAAAAATGCAGGGTGACATAATTAGAAATGGTAACAGGGATTCTGTCCTAAGACACTGGGAGTACTGTTTTCATGGCATCAAATTATTTAAATGTTGTTGGGTTTGGTTTTTTTTCAGGAAACAAGTTGATAAATTGACAAAATTTCACATATCTCTTTCTGCCTGTAGCCATATAAACAAAAATAATTCTGACAAAAAACTCATTATGTCAATGGTTTGGGCAGGAAATGAGACAGAAGTCACATCCATTGTTGCTTCAAATGAGAAAGTGTAGTTTATATGGTACACCAGATGAAAAGAAAATTAAAATTATAGTAAATAGAGAAATAAAGAGACATTTCTTAATAACACTCACTTTGCAGCACATATAAAAGCAGTGCATAATCTCAAGATTTACCAGGGCCATATTAACTATAGTAAGAATCTTATTATCCTGCATGAAGATATTGAAATGAATAGATGTGAAAATTTTAGTTTCTAATTTTCTATGGAAATTAAGGTTTTGGGCAGAATTGCATCAAGAAAGAATAACATGGAATGCAGAGAAGGATGTTAACTGTTAACACCAGAGAAATTAAACCACTGAGAAAGGGTTAAGGGAACATTCCTGAATGTGCTTGATTGCAGGATCTTCCTAGCCAGACAACTCAGTAATCACTGGTATTTCTATTTTTATGTTTGTTTGTTTGTTTAATTCTTCAAACCATTTATTTGAACTATCTGTAGTAATATTGTTACTGCCAATATAAAAAGCAATTAATATATATGTTACATGCCTATGTTAGAATGCAGGTTATTGAGAAAGTATATTTGGTATCCAATGTGTGGAATTACATGTTAAGGTGATATACTCTATTTTTAAATGACAGCAGCAAAATTTAATAATTTTCTTTTTCTCCAAAGATTAGTATTTCACAACCTTTTTATAGTCGAGGGAATGATTGTATGGGAAGAAAAATTTTTCTAATGTCAAAAGGAGTCAATCTCCATGACTTGTAGCTCCACTGGCATTCCCCCTCAATCTTCTTGCTTCTCCGGATGATTATAAATCAATGTTTGGATTTGTGAATAATTTCCAGCCATAAAATTTTATTTATTATTGGGTTTTGGACACCAGTGATGCATCATCTAATTCCACCTTTACTACACAAACAATAGTGTACAAACCCTCCATGCTGTATGCCTAGAACAATAAAAAAACCAAAATAGAAAGTCTGTAACTATTGATTTTCAGATATTATCCCCAGTTCTGTGATTATTTATAATTGACTATAACTTCCCTCATTTCACACAAATCAAATAAAGATACAAATCTTTAAGTAAAATATTTCTCTACTTAGACTGAAAAATAATGGAATAATGCTTTTATCAACTTTTGTCTGAAAAATTCAGCAAAGCATCAATCAGAGGCTGGCAAACTGGTAAATCTCCCTTAACTTTTTACAAGTTCCTTCATTATTTCTGGTTCCTGAGCAGAGCAGTGAAATAGAGCACATCTTGCCCAGGCTTCATTTCACTTCTCTGCTCTAATAAGCCACAGCCTAAGTCACCATCTTCCTTATATTACTGTGATTTGTTTATAATTTCCACTACAGGTAGGCTGAATTTAGCAATTTGGTGCAAATGTGTGGATCAATAGATGAAAGCAGTACATGCTGAGCACTCTCTCCCAATCCAGGGACACTGGCAGTTTATTTCCAAGGGAAACATTTCAAATACTCATGATGGAAAACTTTCAGAAGGAAAGAGGCAATGGCTGACACCAGAGGCCAGAGTAAAACCCCCACCCAAAGTTTGGGTCTGAAGCTCCTCTCTAAGCCTTGTAGCACTTTTTAAAAAATCTTCTGTTGAGTTTTCCTCCAAAATGAACTGAGTTCTGGCATAAAAAAACTACAATGGAAACCAAGGCTACTGTCAGAAAAAGTGTTTAATTTCTAAGCAGCACCACTGCTCTGAACCAGCTCACTAATGGAAACCCAGTCTACACAAAGACCCTTTGAAAGAATTCCTGCCAGGGCCATAAAGTAGACCCAAACTTGAGTGGAATATATCTTTCCTTATCAATATCTCAATCTAATTTTCCCTTTCATTTGATTCTATGATTCTTTGATAGGGCAGCATCAGGAGCTCTTCAGACAGCACAAAATTAGGCAGGGTGCTTGACACAGCATATGAGTGTCCTGCCATTGAAGGAGCCTCTCACAGACCAGGAAAATGGGTCAGCACAAATCTCACAAAGGTGAGCACAGGGAATTGACAAGTCTTGCATCATTTTTCCTTTGTAGTTATGATCAGAAATCATGTGCTTCATATATAATTTTCAAGTATACAAATAAATGGAATTAAGTTTGAATTTACTCAGATTTTTAAAAAAAGGAAGTTATAAAGCTTGCTTTTTTTAGTATTATGCATTTTAAACAAAATAAAAGATAGGACTTAAAAGAGTCTATTATGATATACTGTGATTAAAGTATAGCTAGGTACTCCAGTTTGTCCCAGACAGAAGCAGTGCAACAAGTTCAAGGTCAGCAGAAGGGAGATGGTGAGGGGATGAACATACTCTGAACCACGGTAGTGATTTCCTGTGGTAACTGGTAAATTTTAATCAGTAATTTTAAAATGTGTCCCTGACCTGATATGAAAAGCATTTAGATATCTTTTGAGACCAGATCGATGCCACCCTACTGATTTTTCACAAAATATGAACACAGTGATGTTTCTCCTGATGCAGATCACAGACAATAAGTCAAGCATGCCATGAATCATGTGTGATTACAGCAAGTTTAACAGATCCCCTTATATGACAAAAAGTACTAATGAAACACCATCTTTGAAAGGGACTGTAAAATTATCTGCTACTGAAGGAATGTAGAAAGGAAAAAACCGAGGATGGCTTTTCATGAACTGGAATAAACTGTTCTGACGCGGCTTTCAGCTGCAGGTGGCTCTCAGAATGGGCAAGCTTATCAGTGATAATATCAGGCACAACTGAATCAAATGAAAGGCAGGAGGAAATAACTGGCATGTCAGAGATCAGACTTGATAAAGCCATCCCAAAATCTAGAGAAAGATATGGAAAGGGAGGAGTGTTTAGAATACAGTAATTTCACGATTATAAGCCGCACCTTTTTCATTGAAGAATCCAGCCTACCCCAGTAGTGTGGCTAATCATCAGTTGCGGCTTATTTATGGACAAATCCCAGCGAAATGCCAACCCGGAAGTGAGAGCCGGCTGGGGAGGGCACCTGGGGCTGCCTTTAAAGGCTTGGCTGGTCTATGAAAACTGTTTGCAACTTGAGCACCTGACACCAAACCCTGCACTGGCACAATTCTGTTACTAACTCGTTACTTTGTCACACATGGATCCTCACTTAAAAAAAAAAAAAAAAAGTTGAGGCTTATATTCAGGTGCGGCTTATATATGGACAAATCCCGTGGTCTACCCAGCTACCCAGATGTGCAGCTTACAATCAGGTGCCGTTTATAATTGTGAAATTATTGCAATTTTAAAGGAACATGAAGTCTAAGTCAGAAACAATCATTTCACTGCATAGCATGACCTTCTTTATGGCTCAGATTGTCAGTGTCTTGCACTTCTTATGAGGTCTGTGCACAGAGTACTGGTAGAAAACATAGAGATTGCTTTCCATCCAAGCAGTTAAATATGTTTGATGACTGATTTCAAAACACATTCCTATGAAAAACTGGAAATGTACAGATGTAGACATGCTTCAAGGTAACCCAACCCCAAGATCTCTCTCATGTGTTCTGCTGTTCTCTCTCTAATAGCAGCACTGCAATAAAGTTTTTCACTAAGCCTACCAATTAGTGTGATAACATGTCCCCAGATTTTTCACTCTTGTCCATCAAAACCAGCCCATGGTCAGAGTAAGCTCTCATATGGAACATCTCCCCCTGTTCCCTTAGCATGGAAACAGGAAGGAAAAAGAGTGCAGAACAGCCAGCATGTGTCAAGTCTTGCCTGGTAAGAAGGTATGAGGTGGCCAAGGACAGCAGTAAGAGCATCACAAACACACTTTGGCTGTGTCTTATGGACAGTGGAGGAGACTGGCTTGCTGTTCCTGGAATTTTTCACACTTTCACAAACAGAATATGTCCTGTCCAATCTTATTCCAAAAAGTCCTTGAAAGTTCATGTCTAAAATTGAATATCATGAAAAAATACCCATGCAACAGCCAGCTGTCTTGGACATGTCCCTGATGCCCCAAGCTGCCTGTGTGCTGTATGTCACCTGGATATGCTCATGAAGCAGTGGCCTCCCAGTTTCTCATGGGCTCACACCAGTCCTTTCCATACAACAGTTCACTAAACAGCAGCAGCTCTGGTTGGTGAGGCTCTCACCACTATTACCTGGTGGGGTTTCCCTAATGCTCTTTGACATTCTGAATTAACACATTTCCTCTGCAGTATCCTTAAGAGTCAGAACCTAATAGACTGTAACTCTTGTCGCCACCATACTAAAAGCCTTCCTAGTTTCTGCACTCACATGTGTAATTAGGACTATCAGTCTCTTTAATTGCCCTCCACTAAATAACCTCTTCTCACTTGAGCTAGTATTTTTCTTCTGGGACTTTCTGCCTGCTGGTATTGACAATGTGCAGCCGTCTCCTCAGGCTGACGTACCAGGGCAGCAGGAATATCACTGGTGACTGCCATTTCATGCTTCATTACAACTGTGCATCTGAAATCATAACACTAATTAGCAAACAAGTCTCTTCTACACCTGCCTGCATGATGCAGAATAAGATCACTGGCAGGCTGAGCACAGACAAATTAAAGCACTTTACCATACAGTTGAATGGTCAGTGCAGTGGCCTTATTCTGCCTATAACAACAGTGCCATTTTGCTCTTCAGTTTAAACTCATCATTTTAGATGATGTTAAAACAAGATTTATCCTGCTCCTGTTTTTCCCTAAAAACACATTTGCAACAGATGATTTTACATGTGAATTGGTTGTTAGTTATTGTAACATGATCAGTTCAACAACTTGCTCCTATGGCCATGTATTCACCAATATCTATGTACTTTCACTAATTATTTAGTCAAAAGCAGTTCAAATAAGTCCACAGGTATCTCATGTGTGTCTATTCATATACCAGAGAAGGAAACCATTTATAATATCTTTACCTTGTACATTCACTGGAGATGAATAAGAGACTTTCTCCACATTTGTACATATTATAAGTGATATCCCTGTTAATTCCATTTACCCACCCATTAATACAAAAATCTGAAACATATCCTACAGTCTCATACAATTTAACCTCAGCACGGCCGTGGAAAATTGCACAAGTCATCACTGCCATTTTTCATGTTAGCATTGGGGTACAGAGATTCTATGACTTGCCTTAGGTATCAAAGTCAGGCTCTGAGACAGAGCTGGGAATAGACCTTAGATTTACAGTCTCACAGCCCAGTGCTCTGACTGAATAAATCTCTACTTCTGCTTTATCCAGTGTAGGGAAGACAACAGTCTCCCTAAGCCTGCAAAAGGAACTTTCAAGAAAAGATGCATCTGTTAATTATAATCTGTTAGGCAGGGGTTTTTTACAACATCTGTGGTTAGAAGTCATTTCTGTTATGAGCACTTTCACAAAGGACTACTTCTAGAAACCTCTGGGTCCCACAGTGCTTATGATGAGGATACTAAAAAGGAAACAGGTATACTTAAAATGCCAAATCATTCCAAAATCTAAAGTCTAATTTCCTTGACTTCAGAAGAAATATCTTCCTCTTTGAACACAGAAAATATATAAACAGTTATCATGTAGGCCTGGGCAAAATAAATAAGTTCAAGTGAAATCACTGTTGGATTTCCTTTAATGTTAAAAACAAAAAAAAGTCCATCCCCAACCAAAGGAAACAAACACAACAAAACTAAACTTTGAAGAAATTACAGTAATTTCACATTATAAGCCGCACCTTTTTCATTGAAGAATCCAGCCTACCCCAGTAGTGCGGCTAATCATCAGGTGCGGCTTATTTATGGACAAATCCCAGCGAAATGCCAACCCGGAAGTGAGAGCCGACCGGGGAGGGCGCCTGGGGCTGCCTTTAAAGGCTTGGCTGGTCTATGAAAACTGTTTGCAACTTGAGTACCTGACACCAAACCCCGCGCTGGCGCCATTCTGTTACTAACTCGTTACTTTGTCACACATGGATCCTCGCTTTAAAAAAAAAAAATGTCTGGCTTATATTCGGGTGCAGCTTATATATGGACAAATCCCACAGTCTACCCGGCTACCCAGATGTGCGGCTTATAATCAGGTGCGGCTTATAATTGTGAGATTACTGTAGTCCAAAACTCAAACCCCTCATTTCACAAGAGCCATACTACATCACAGTAAGGAAGGGTGGGGAATTGCCTGCTAATGGGGCACTTTGAGTTATTTAGTGGAAGCCACAAGGGAGCTGTTGCTGTCCTGGCAGCCTGGCCCTGGCTCAGGTGGTTTTGCCTCTCAGTGACATCACTGCAAGTCCCTGGGATGTGGTGAAGTACATTGCTGCCAGTGAATCAAACCACACAAGGATGTCTCACAGCCCTGACTCTGCTCGTGTGTCCCCACTCTGGATCACAGCTCTGGGGCAGAACAGTGACCCAGAACAGTCTGAGCAGCCAGGACAGCACAGCTCTGTGTCCAGGACCCTGCCACATGACCACAGCATGACTGCAGGGGCCAGTATTGGGAAATTAGGGAAGTCATTCTTCTTTGGCAGATTTATAAATTCTTATCTTCCCTTTTTGCCCCAGCACAACAGCTGGATCCGGCCAAACAATGTTTAAGGTGAGCAGACCCAGAGTCCCAGTGTACCAAGGTGACATTGGGTGCTGTTGGCTGTCTTCATAACTCCTCTACTCTCCAGGAATATGTGGGTGTGTTGTCAGAGTGTGACAGCAATAAGTTCACCTTAAGGTTTTCAATATGAGGACACCTCCACTAATGCAATACAGTAAGGAATTTATTATCTTCAGTGTGCTCTTCCAGGGGCCAGAGAGCCCAGTGCTGGAGGCTCTCTCTGCTCAAGCTGTGTGCAGAGAGGAGCAGTAGCATTTTACACTTGCAGTGTCTCATCCTGCCCCGGGAAAATGCATCCATGGGAGGCTGGGGAATCAACTCCTGTAAATATATCTTTGAGAAGAGCTACATTTGGGGGTATAATGCTGAAAAAAGCTTGATTTTCCTATGCTATACGAAGTTTAATCCTTCATTCAAAAGTCTTGCTCTACTCACCTGTAACACAGAAAATACCAGGTAATGCAGTGGTGCCTGATAAATGATGACAGAGATTAGATTGCTAACAGATTTGTTCTCCTGAGGAGGCTCCGATGCTGCAATCGACTCTCTCCTTGAGATCTCTTTGTAGAAAGCCAACTTGCCAGTCTAAATCAAATCTATTGATTATCTGCAGCAATATAATAAATGACATTTAAAATAACTTGACTGTAAGAACAACAAGTCAAGAAAAAAAAAAGCTAAGTAAAATATTTCTGTTGCAAATGTTTTTGAATTTCCTGTGGATGCAAGAAAAATTGGTATAAACTTTAGATTTTGGACCAAAACATTTTTTGCTTCTAAATGACTTTATACTATCTTGGCCTTCCATCATTTTAAAATTGTCTCACTATTATTGAAGCTGAAATAAGATATACAATATTTTGGTATTCTTTACAGTTCCTGAGATATCTTTAAAGAGTCAAATATATTGCAAAGGTTTTAGGGAAGCAAGACAGCCCTTTCTATCCACAGATGATTTACCAGAGTTATCCAGTGTATTCTATACTTTGAAAATAAAAGGTCAGTGCTGGATAAAGGAATGGTGCTCAAACAATTTAGCTGATTCTGAGACATGGCCACAAATATCATCAGTTAGATTGTGAAATGGTTTCTAAGGGATTTTAAACCTGCAGAAGAAATTGATATGCCAAAAATCTGTAATTGACTTAATATTCATCCATTTCTGATGGTTATATATAAAGGATACAGCACAAAACTACTGTAAAGTGAAAGCCCGTTTCATTATAAAAGAAGTTCACATAGTAAAAAAACCCTGTATTTATATAATGTGAGAAGTTTTATATTTGCAGAAGAAGTAAAAGTTGCTTTTGTAACCTGTGAAAAGGAATTTAGTTATTTCCTAAAGCAGAATTCATTAATGTTGTTTGTGTAATTTCCACACACAGACAACTTTGAGACTCTGGAAGCAGAAAAAATTCAGACTTGATTCTTTAATACATTATCTTTTTTTTTCCATTTACCTGAGCTCATGTTTATTAAAGTCTTTGAAGCAGTTTTCCTATGAAAAACGGATGTGAATTTGTTTAAAACTATCAATAGGTCCATTCCAGTAATTTTCAGGCTTGCTGATTTGTTGATCTATAAGATGAAGGTGCTGACAGAAGCAATGAGTTGGTTCATCCTGTGACATGCAAGGCAAACCCTCTGTATGCTGCAGGAATGCAAGCCATGCCCCATTCTACAGAATCTCCAGCTCATCCCAACAGGGTGAGTTAAGGATATAGTTTATTTAATAATTCACTGCTTTAATTGCACTGAGTATTTTATGCAGCCTGGATTTTAACTTGGAGTTTTGTTTGTGCACTCGCACTACCAGCACAGCACATCAAGATCTGTACAAAAACTGAGAAGGAAATGTCAGGTGCTGCCCATCAGCTATTTGTTAATACCTAGCCAGTGCTTCTCCTCCATTTGCCTGCTCTCCTATAGAGCTTTATTCACTGAAGCAGAAGCAAGTAAGACCTATTAGGGCAGTCATAAATAAAATCAGCACTCCAGTAACTGGACAAGCTGCTGGAAACTTTTTTTCTCCAGAGTATGTATGAAAATTTTTATCAAGGGAAAATACTTCAGAACATGAATTCATTTTTCCTTAGGTCAGTAGCACTGGTTCTCCCCCATCTTCCCAGCCTTGCATTTAATAGCTTCAGTGGATCTGGGACAGGTCCCCAGTGCACAAGTGCTGTTTCCTGATGTGGAGCTGTTTCAGCTACTTGCCTGTACATTTGTCTCTGAATTGAGCCTGTCACCTTGTGACTCTTTAATTACATCCTTTATGATTACTCTGTACTCATCCTCAGTCCCAATTACCCTGTTTTGTTTTCAAAACTTGCACAGATGTACAGTAATTTCACGATTATAAGCCGCACCTTTTTCATTGAAGAATCCAGCCTACCCCAGTAGTGCGGCTAATCATCAGGTGCGGCTTATTTATGGACAAATCCCAGCGAAATGCCAACCCGGAAGTGAGAGCCGGCCGGGGAGGGTGCCTGGGGCTGCCTTTAAAGGCTTGGCTGGTCTATGAAAACTGTTTGCAACTTGAGCACCTGACACCAAACCCCACGCTGATGCGATTCTGTTGCTAACTCGTTACTTTGTCGCACATGGATCCTAGCTTTAAAAAAAGAAAAAAAAAAAAAAAGCGGCTTATATTGGGGTGCGGCTTATATATGGACAAATCCCATGGTCTACCCGGCTAGCCGGATGTGTGGCTTATAATCAGTTGTGGCTTATAATTGTGAAATTACTGTAATTGGAACTTAGAATACTGCGAATGGAATAGTAAAAGTGCATCATCTCCAAGGAAAATCTCTTTACTGTTTTCAGTAAACAGCTACCTCTCCTTTTTAAGTCAACAACTGGCTGTCAGGCAATATTTTTGAATAAGGACCATATATGTAGTCTCACATCTATGGATCTTTTGTAGTTTTAGCTTTTGTCTTTCCTTATTCCCACTTCCACAAAAACAACAATATTCTCTGAAAGGGATGGAAAGTGAGTCCAGATTGCTGATTTTTTATCTAGACAAGTTCTTCGCATGGCACATGGTAATACTTTGAAAAGGTGCTATAAGCAAATCTTTTATTGAAGTACTTCTGCATAAGCTACACAAAGATAAAGTGGCAAGTTTTAGGAAGAAAAATGAAATACTAAATTAAATTCATTTGTTGCTTTTTAATAGATACCACAAACTTCTTAGCTGCAAACCAGTCTTCTCTTTTCACCACAGAATATTTCAGTTTGCAGCCTGTTTTCATCCTTTTGTTTTGGTCATCTCTTTTCTCCTTCAATAATTTTTGCATTATTCTATAAAAGTATTCATCTGAATGCCCAAGATGTCTTACTTTTCTAACTCATCAACTCACACTTCACAAATAATGGTTTTCAGCTCCATCGGTCATGCTGAATTGCTGTAAGCCTACAATGTTCATGGCTGTGGCATCCAAATATATTTTCTCATTTGTTATATATTTCATGAAATAAATTAGACTGCTGCATAATGCAATGTATCTGTTTTATGCATCATTGTGTTCTTTATACAGATTGAACTTGTCTGAATATGGAGAGATTTGGTAAGTTAACAGCCTCAGCATCTGAAAGCCTGCAAACTCATTTTTATACACTGAAGTAATGTGAAATGGCAACAAGCAGAAAAAGAGCAATGGGGTACCGTTCTAAGAGAAAAAATGAATTTCTGAGAGCATCTTGAATTGCTAAATGCAAACTTCAGAATTTGATTTTTTTTTTTCCTTCTTTCATGCTTTCTGAAAATGGGAATATGGGGTTTCTTGAATCTGTGGAAAATTAAACTGCTGCAGATCTGCTTTAGTATTTGTGAAGGGACAGCTCTACCCACCACGTGACAGTCTCACAGGTTCATTTAACAACACTATAGCAACCAGTAAATAATTAAACACAGTACTCTGTCTCAAACCAAAGCTAAAGAGATAGGGATAATGAGAGGGTCCTTGGACAAAGGACACGGGTTACATTAAATCATTGTATATTATTTTCCAAGTGGATATTATTTGTATATTACTTTCTTTCTTTAATTTCAGCTGTTCTCTTATAACTAAGGCACAGAGACACATGTGGAAGATTCATCCTAATGTCAGTGAAATAAGAAAGGCTGAATTTTGCATGCAGAGAGATATTGAGCATTGACACAAGCTGGGGGAAGTTTGAGGGCAGACATGGCAAGGCTGGCTCAGCTGACAGCTGGGAAATTTTTTTGCTGAACTGTCTAAATTGATTCTGTACAAAATTAACCCTGTAGATGATCCCCTGAAAATATGATCCTCTGCTGCTGTGAGAGGACAAGGACTACATACCTACCTGGAGTAACTCCCTGTATCTGAATTGCTTCTCTTAAGCTGGTAACACCAGCCTTAATAATTCACCTTGTTTATAGAATGAATGGCAGTGAATCAGAAGGAAAATGCACTTTGATAAGGACTTTGGGCCCATTCTTCGTGGAGACTGAGTGCAATCACACAACAGTTGTTTTATTTCCAGAGGGCAGTCGGCAGCTCATGGATGCAGAGGTTTCTCCTCAAGTGCCAGTAGGAGCATCATGAGAGCTGGACCTGTCCTAGAAGAAGGGAACCTTCTCTGCACCTACCTGGCAGGAGGGGGTAGGGACAGCAACAACACCTAGAATGATGGTTTAGAAGGAAATTTTAAAAGAAATGAGCAATTATTAAATATTCAGATACTGTTTTTTTACCCTACATAGATATGCTATTATAATGTTATCAAGAAAGGTAGAGGTGAGGGGATTGAGTACCTAAATACCCAGAGTGTCAGACAATGAAGATAAGGGCTGCTGACAGCAAGAGAGGCAAGTCACAAAGATGCAGCTGAGAAGATTTTTAAAAAGAAGATATGAAGATTTGTAAGGTACACGACTTTTACATCTAACAGGCTGAATTAGATAGGAGAAAGAAATTTAAAAAGTGATTCAATTTTTCTCACAACCATCTGCTAAGACAAATGTATGATTTTCTCTAAAATATTTGGCCTGAAGGACCAAATTTTTCATCCAGCAAATCAAAAATAAAATAAAAATGAGGGACAGGATAAAGCTTTTAAAAATTACTACATAAGGACAGGCTATTAAGATTTAGTGGAAGTTCACACAATTTTTTCCCATAGGTTATGTTTTCCTTCAGTGGATAGAATTTGCCAAACATTTGCAGTGGGATGAAGTGCTCTGGCTATGTCAAGAATCTAGAAAGAATTAAGGCCAGATTCTTCTACTTTTTTCCCCCAGGGGAATTGGAAAGGGATGATGGACTCTGCCTTAGAGGCACATGCTATAAACAACAGAGCATCCGGCCTATGTACTGTGGGTTTGAGATGATGAAGAAGGTGCACTCCTGCTGCTGAAGGAACAAAGCAGCTATCCTTGTTTATGGATAATAACCAGCAACTTATCCACAGCATTAGAATCTTGGTCCTCTGCAAAAACCCTTATAGGGGCTGCTGACTTCTGATTTTCTGTAATTACTTCACCAAAAACTGACAGATTTATTGCTTAGCACTGGTTATTACAGTATTTTCTCGATTATAAGCTGCACCTTTTTCATTGAAGAATCCAGCCTACCCTAGTAGTGCGGCTAATCATCAGGTGCGGCTTATCTATGGACAGATCCCAGCGAAATGCCAACCCAGAAGTGAGAGCCGGCCAGGGAGGGCGCCTGGGGCTGCCTTTAAAGGCTTGGCTGGTCTATGAAAATTGTTTGCAACTTGAGCACCTGACACCAAACCCCGCGCTGGCGCGATTCTGTTACTAACTCATTACTTTGTCACACATGGATTCTTGCTTAAGGGAAAAAAAAAAAAAAAAAAAAAGCGGCTTATGTTCAGGTGCTGCTTATAATTGTGAAATTACTGTAACTTTTACAACTCCAGCAGCTGTCATGGATAGTCATGTAGTTCAGAAATTCTGAATACTTCAGGGTTATTTTGGTCTTTGAGAGAAGAAAAATATATAGCTTGTCCCATAAGTTAATGACATGTTAACAGTGTGACATCTCACCACAGAGTGTAGGGTGTAATGGATGGGACTGTCATTCTTAACATGGTCATTGTGGGAGCACTGATATCTCTGAAAAGAAGTCATCTAACCACACAAAAAGGGAAGCTACTTCCAGAATTACCTGTCCATCCTGGTAATTTATAAGTGGGTCTTTCTACTGATGGCAAGAATTGCATTGTCTTCTCTGTTTACAAATGCTACGGTAACCTGAGTCTGGGGGTTTAACTAAACCTGATTTAGGAGACTTGAACTTCAAAAGTAAGACATTAGACATCTGTTTCTGCTACTCAGAGGGTCTTTACTATGCTCAAATGTTGTTGGTTCTTTTGTTTTTTCAGACTTTACAAGAATCCTAGTGAATTGAAGGGATGCTGGGGAACATTGCTGGAATGCAGAGATTCACTCTAGAAGATTCCTGAACTACCACAGGCTAGGTATTAACAGCCAAACTGGAGAGTATTTCCTGTCCGATTTCATACCTTGGTCTCATCTTGTTTTAAAATTCCTTTTTTCTATTATACAAAGTGATTTTTTTTCTATTTGTTTTCCTTTTGGGTGATTCACGAGCAGTTTGTTTTTGCTCTGCAGATAGAATAGACCAATATGCTGCACACAATGAAATAAGCAACATGTCAGGAAAAATGTAGACTAAACATGGATGAAAAACCTAGGGGAAAACTTGTCTACTGTGAAGTATTCCCACCAGATATCATTAAACTGTACAATACAAATCTCTTTTACGAGCCTTGCAATGTGGAATATGCTTAAAAAAGAAGAGCTAACATTTTCTTAGATTAAGATCTTATCTAAATCTTAAAATCTGTGCTCAGGGTATGGAGCTGTCTAGTCATTCAGGTACCTGCAAAGGAAGTCTTGATCACAGTGGGGAATAGTGAAACAAAATGAGAGGAGGAATGAAACATTTAGATGATCTTTACTAAAAAATTGAATTAATTATTTATTACATTATTAATTCACTACTGAACATAATTAATTTATTGGCCATTAATGCTGCTATTTGCATTACCATTGGGTTCTCTGGATAAAAGCACAATGTGACTTTCCTAACACATTTCAAATGCTGTAATCAGACAGTGAATTACTCTTCAACAGCACTATCCAGATTTAGCCACGGATTATTTGGTCTCTCTAAACTGCTTTCTGAGGCTGTTAATAACTTAAGAGACTGCATGAATTATTTTGAACAGGGCTGACACAGAAAAATAGCAAAAAAAAATTTAAAAAAATCACATTCTAAGCACATCTCTATTTATAGGATACCTGAGGCTGTTTCTAAGTAATTTGCCCTTTATCCATTGTTACTCTACTTAGAAACCCCACATTAAAATACTTCTTAAGCTCTATGTTCACTATTCAAGATGTGGACAGATTTGTGGGAGACCTCTGAACACAGACAAAGCCCCCACTTAGAGAAGAAAAACACAAATTGTAAATAATGAAGAGAAATTTGAGAACCTGCACTTGTTTGTCAACACCTTTTCTCAACACTTGCCTTCCTATTTTCATCATTATAACTATGGCATTTCACATGTTCACCCACTGTTACAAGGATTTCCATACAGGCAGTAGGAGGTGGAAGGAGAGAAATTTCAACCAGAACTTTCAGTTTGGGTCTTAAGTACAGTAATTTCACAATTATAAGCCGCACCTGACTATAAGCCGCACATCCGGGTACAGCATGGGATTTGTCCATACATAAGCCAAAGCCGAATATAAGCCACTTTTTCTCTTTTTTGTTTTTTTGAGCAAGGATCCATGTGCGACAAAGTAATGAGTTAATAACAGAATTGTGCCAGCACAGCATTTGGTGTCAGGTGCTCAAGTTGCAAACAGTTTTCATAGACCAGCCAAGCCTTTAAAGGCAGCCCCAGGCGCCCTCCCCGGCCGGCTCTCATTTCTGGGTTGGCATTTCACTGGGATTTGTCCATAAATAAGCCACACCTGATGATTAGCCGCACTACTAGGGTAGGCTGGATTCTTCAATGAAAAAGGTGCGGCTTATAATCGTGAAATTACTGTATTTACTTGTGGTCCTTCCTTCCCCAGAGAGTAATAAAGCATTCTCAAGTCTGAAATGTAGTCACTGTTGTTCTCTTGATATTGGAGTATGCTAATATTACACCTCTACAGTCTTACCTAAATGGGCTCACTGAATTGCATAAATAATATTGTCAATGATACGTAAGAAAAAAAAATCAAGTTCACTCTCTGTAATCAATGCTAGCTTGGCAAGTCCAATGAGTCAAACAAACAATCAATGAAAAAGGCTGATCTATGTCACTGCAATCAGGGACAAACTGCATCTGAATCAGAAAGCTTAATTTTTACATTGTTTCTTTTGAAGTGGCAATCTTCACAGGCAATCTGCAGAGGACATTGCTGAAGAAATTCAAACAGAGAGGAATGCCACCATCAGAAAGTTTTACACCATAATTTCATTGAACTCCATTAACAAAAAGATTTGACTTTTCCAAGAAACTGCTAAGTTCTTTTGAAGGAAGAAGTCCGGTAAATTATTATAAGTTCTGTTAACCATTTCAAAAGAGAGGAATGGCATTTTTCCCACAGTCTAGATGTTCAATAATGAGTACTCATAGTTTGGAAACCTTAAGGTGTGGTGGACACAGTTTCATAGAAGAGGACAGGACCACAATAAGATGAAATATGTGGCGAAATAAGTTTAGCTGATAAATAGGTGTCTTTTTCTTTAAAACTTTGTAGCTGGTAAAGCTGTTTTATTATTGCAGCATACATCCTGTAACTATGTTGTATTAGATGCCAAAAGGCAGAGTTAGAGACCAGATCACTGCTGTCAGGTGAGCTTAACCTGTCTTTCAGTGTCTGGCTCAACTCTCTTTCTTTATGATATAAAGGCATTGAGAAATGTGACTGTAAACATTTGACATAATATCTAAAATGACAGACTAAAATTGCTTGTGCTTGTTTTCCAGCTTCCCTTTGAATGCACACATCTTCAAGAAATAAGAGTAGACTGCTTCCCCCAAGGATTCTCTTCAAGTGTTGCTTTTATGCTATGACAGAATGCAAGAAAAAATGAAAGATTCCTCCCAGGACCAAGGCCATTAATGAGACAGGGAAGCACTCAGCTCTGAGTCACTTTTTGAAACACCACACAGAATCAAGGCTCAAGTTTTTATACAAAAGTGCTGTTCATTCCCTGACACTCATAAAATGAGGCACTGGCTCAGCCCAGCAAGCTGCTGTGGTGTGCATCACCTAACTTTTGATCCTACAGCTCATTTTTCTGCTTTTAGGGGTGCCTTCATCCTCCTTCCAGGCTAAATGCATGCTGTGATCACAAGTGACATGCTTTGTCTGCAGTCTTTTGAAGGAAAATACTCATCCAAACCTGAGGCAAATGAAAGTTATCCTTGAAAGAATTGCAAGGGCAGTGCACAGCTACAACTTCATGATCATAAAGACACCTGATATTAGCACTGCCATTGTAGAGGCCTTCGCCCTTTTGACCCACCCCCACCCACACAGTAAATCCAATCCTGGATCAGCCTAATTGTAGCTCACATTGATGGAAGATGTCAGCTCTGCAGATGAACACCAGTTTGGAGATTCTAGACTGTAGGTACAATACTTTCATTAGTACTGAACCAAATTTTGGTCTAGAGGAATGATACTTTCAAATGCAGAGCAGCCAACACAGTACCCCACTTTCAGCTGTTTGGAAAGTACCAGCTGATATACAAGCCTTTTTATGAAGTGGCAGATCATATCAACAGTACTAGGAAGGGCCACAAAAACACATTTTTCCCATGACTGGACAAAGAGGAGGAAAGCAGGCTTTGCACATATTCCCCACATGAAAAAAGTGGGAATGTAAAGGGTAAAAGTGCCTAAGTGGCAAAGGGAGCCGGAAAAATCACATAGGAGATAAGAATTAATAAGAAGACAATGTAGAATGATATAATGATGGAGAGAAAGACAAAAGGAGGAGCCAGAGGGAGCTGGAATACTGTCCTGGTTTGGAGGACAGGTGTCTGCTAAGAAAGGCAGGAGCCTCCCTTTGAAATGGAGAATGTAAAGCCCCTCCCTCCAAATTACTATGATTTTGAAATGAAGGGACTCTCAGGCAAAGATATGGGAATTAGGAATAACAGTTCTTTACTAAGAAAATTAAAATTGAAATACAGAACTACAAACTCCAAACACTGACAGAGTCAGAACACAAACTGACACCCATCAGTCAGTCAGGGTGGTGGCAGCAGTGCCATTCAATGGTGGCTGCATCCTCCTGCAGTGACAGATGTGCTTCAGTTGGAGCAGTGCTCCTGTACAAGCTGCAGTTTCCCTCCAGAGATCCAGTGGTGATGTGGAGAAATCTGGTTTTCCTCTGACTGTCCAGTGGAAAAAGGGCTCCCTTAGTGTCCCCAAATCTCTGGTTTTATCTTGGTAGGAAAGGCTTGGCTCTTCGCCCTGGCTGGAGCATCTCCCCATGGGATGCAGTAATTTTATCAGTGCCACAGTGGGACTCAATGGCCATGAGCAGAAGAGAACTCCCTGCAGGAAGGATGGGTTGTGAAAAGATAAAGAACACTGCCCCACCTGGTTTCAATGGATGGCCCATTAGCAGAATATCTTCCATGGAGATCAGGATCACTGTCCCACCTGATCTCAACAGATGGTGATAGAATACATACTTTTGATCACATCCTGTATTATAACCCAAGACAAATAAGGAGAACTTAGTAAGTCAGAGCTGAAAGGATGGACAAGAGAAAAAAAGCAGCAACCAGATGTAAGACGGGATCCCACCAGAAGCATAGAAATATGTGAACACTGAATGACTTTAAATTAGTTACAATCTGAGTTCCAGGTCTTTCTCTTCCTGTGTTCAGCAAGCAGGCATAGAGCCCAAAGGATAACTGTGCATGTCTCCAGTGGTGGTGATGATGATGAGTCAAAAAAATCCACTTTGATTACATGGCAAATTACCAACTTTGTATCATTAAACTAAAAATCACAGCTGGAGAAGGCAAGAGAATTTATGGAATTTGGAGGTTTTCGTAGGTGAGGTGAAATAATGGATAAGTTTAGGAAATCATTTTCAGGTACAAGCTAGAAAACAATATTAGGGCTGCTAAGTCAAGCATTCAGATGATATATCCAGCTTGTAAATTGTTAAGTGGTTTTCTCTTCCATTTTAGCTATACTTTCTCCAGAAACCAAGTGTGATTTATCCAACATAATGATGGAATTCACAAACCTAAAAGCTCTCCTGGGTCAGATGAGCAGTCTATCATGCTGAGCCTTGGACACACTGGGTGCCAGTGAGATGAGCAGCAGAAGGAAAGCTGTGAGCCTGGTCACCCTCCAGTCCCCTTCACTTCATCTTCCCCCACTGCTTGGTGCACTAGGATAGCTAGGGACACATCCTTGCCTTTCCTATTTAATATTCAGGTATGGACTTGCTATCCACAGAGTGGAATAGACATCTGGAAGTCATCTGTCTCTGTCTGAGGGCAGGATTAGCTATCCTTGACAGATACATATCCAATGTATTCAAAAAATCCCTGGTGAAGAGCTCTCCTGAGCCTTTTCAAATATGATCTACTTGCTCTGCTTACCTTCAGAAATAATTTCTTCATATTTAACTTAACCTTCCTTTCTTGTATTTTAAGTCAATATTTCTTAACCTTCACAGCATCAACACAGCAGCAAACTTTTCTGCCTTTCCCAGCACTCCTATGGAAGTAATTTGCAGCAGCTAAATAAACTATCTTAGTGTAATAGCTGAAGTGAGTATCAGCAGCAACAACAACAACAGCAAAATACTGTGCTTTAAGCTGTCTGCACCATTGGCACTGTGCCTATAATGACATGAGTGCACCATGGAATGTTCTCTGGCACTGGGGCCAACAGGGATGGAATGGCCTGGGTGTGCTAAACACACTCTACAGCATCATGGCCAGCAGCAAAAACAGTGCTGCCTACTGCTATAACACCTGATCAGCACAGGGAGTCATGTTCCTTGCCCTGGTGGTCTGACCTGTGCAAATCAAAACAGGATAAGGAGGCCAGCAGTGATACAGCCCACTGAAGTACTGCATTTTTTAATTTTTGGGTTTACATTATGGATTACATATACGCATACTGGGCATCTAAGTACCTCATGGAAAAAGTAGCATAAATGCATAAATATAAACTTTGATTTCTGTGCTTTCTTTTCTCCTGGCTCATTACTCACAACACAGCTGCCTCCCTTTCTTTTTGAGCTTTTTTTTCAATCACCTTGCAGTCCCAATCTCATATAATTTTTATTCCTTATTTTTCAGAGTTTCTAAGAATTTATATTTTATCTGACCTTTCCACTGAATCCATGCAATATGCCTATGCAACTTCCACAATGGACTCTTGATCCTTTGATATCTTCTGAAATGCAGCAGCATATACTGTCTGAATGCTGTTTTCAACAGTACTGCAGTTTTCTGGCTGAACACAGGTCCAGTTTGTCCCAGCAGCCTCATTTAGTGTGCCCTGTCCCAGTGACACAGGAGTCTGTACTCAGTTGTCTCGTTTCTTTTGGAGGAGTATTTCCACTTCCATGTTCACAGAAAAATCTCTCTGCCTCTATATCAATGGTAGTTCTCTGCCCTTTTCCATTTGCTTGCTCTACCAAAAGAAATTTCCTTTCCCAATCATCAGATAATATTTATGCATTCAAATCTGTGAACAATAATAGAAATATCCCATTTCAAAAACAGAGAGGCCAAATAGATAAAATTTAGCTGTTTTGCTTGATGGGAACTTCTTTCTGTACTCTCTTGTCCTTCAAATACCATTTCAGCTCTAGTTTAGCTTTTCTCACTGAGCAAAGAGTTTGTCTATCAACTGATAACATGAAAGTTTGAAACTTTTCATACCCAGCCCAGATAGTACCTTATAATCAGTCCCTTGGCTTATAGGAAGAAAACATCAATAGAAATACAATTTATCTTGTGCTCAGCACCCAGAGGCATTCTCAAACGCTCTGGAGCAGATGTGCAGCTCACTCGTGAGCACTGGCACACAGCCCAAGCCCTGGGCAGTGCCCAGTTAAGGTGTCTATAGGAAGACGGATTGGTCAGACACTTGTGCAGCTCTGTACAGCTCCACTCATTCTCTTCTCCAGTTTAAATCTCAACCCTACATTCTGACAGAACATTTTAATCAGGGCAAAAGTCAAGGAAATGTGTCACTGCTTCCCTCTTACCTGGACTGTTGTGTTTGTAAGCAGTTTCTGACAGGTTTTATTTGCTGGACCCTCCTAACCTCTGGCCCCTTTTCCTGTCTCTGCTCAACCCACTGAGCTCAGGAGCCCAGCTGACACTTATCACTCCATTTCCTTATCAGGCTGGAGGTAGCATGGGCATTTCTTCTCATCACACAGATTTAAGAAGCAAACTAGATCACTAGATCAAACTAGATTCCACTTCCATGTTTCCTCCCTAATGCAAGTTACTTCATTGAAACTCTCGTGTCCACTTCAGAAGATTTCACAGGCCAAAGTACTCTCACACATCAAAGTAAAACTCTCCAGGCTGCTCATAAATAACTCCACAAGCATAGACAACCATATTATGCCACTATGAAAACACTTTTTATGTACAAAATCTTCAGAAGATTAACATCCTTTCATATTTGTTTCATCTTTTGTATCTCACAGAAGATGATCTAGGAGCACGGACATGTTATGATGCAGAAAATGCAGGAAAAGTTTCTCTTGGCTTATCAGGTTACGAAGGCACTATTAGGTATGAGGAGGGATTGATTCAGAAGAATCAATTTTGCTGGAAAATGTTATATATGTATTGGGAAGTAAAATAAAAGGAAGAGGTGGGGAAATCACAGTGCAGGCAAAAATAGCTTTCGATAAAGTGCCCTTGGTTGCCATGGTTCCTTACTTGCCTTGTCAATACAAATTATGAATAATAATACCTATATGAAAGGCAGACATAATCACACTTCTACTGCTGCCCTCACAAACATACAGAAATTGTTACTCCTACACTGTAGTGATTCTTCCTCCCTGAGTGGAGCATGGTGCCATGCTGGAACCATTTCAAAGAGGTCTGGAAATTCCCAAACACTTTGGTGCCTCAGAGTACAAAGCTCTGGGGTCCTTTCCCCCACACTCAGTGATGTTCTTCCTCTGTCTCCTCCAGAGGCACATGGTGTCTGTCACCCAGCACTCAGGGCTGTGTCCCCAGTGCTCCTACGGGGGCTCTCCAGAGACATTCCCTGCAGGGATGCAGCACAGGCATAGAAACAACAAGCAAAAAAAATTATTGACAATTGTCCTCAGGACAAAATTTGCTGTGGCAGAAGCAAGGGACACGGGAAATGCTCCTTTTCTGGGGCAAGCACCTGAGGCAGTCACACCTGGTCAGACACTGATCTCTACCTGCATTGCAGTGAATCCACATCCCAGCATTCTCAAGAGCAGGCTCGTAGCTGCTAGATTTCAGTTGCTTCAGAAATTAATAGACACAAGAAAAGCACTTTCTTGGTGGTGGGAAATTTTGCCTACCACTAATCCAGGGTTCCTTTTCTGCACATACCCCTACACACCCATTCCCTGCAATTTCTCTCAGCTTTCTACTCAAGGGTTTAGCAGCTGTGACCTCAGAGCAGGTGTCATGCTCAGCAGTATCTTGCCTTTGGCATAAACTCCCATTTTGCACTGAGTTGTGAGCTACAAAAAGATCCAGAAGCCACTCCATTGAAGCAAGAGATACTGACTTGAACCTTTAAGAAGGCAGGTACATGGCTGCTAAAGGTACTGCTTTTTGAATGTCAAATTACAGTAATTTCACGATTATAAGCCGCACCTTTTTCATTGAAGAATCCAGCCTACCCCAGTAGTGCGGCTTATATTCAGGTGCGGCTTATTTATGGACAAATCCCAGCGAAATGCCAACCCGGAAGTGAGAGCCGGCCGGGGAGGGTGCCTGGGGCTGCCTTTAAAGGCTTGGCTGGTCTATGAAAACTGTTTGCAACTTGAGCACCTGACACCAAACCCCGCGCTGGCGTGATTCTGTTACTAACTCGTTACTTTGTCACACATGGATCCTCGCTTTTTAAAAAAAAAAAAAAAAAAAAGTGCGGCTTATATATGGACAAATCCCGTGGTCTACCCGGATGTGCGGCTTATAATCAGGTGCTGCTTATAATTGTGAAATCACTGTAAGTACCCATTGGCTATGTTTGCCTCCTAAAATTTTTTATTTGGAATTGTATTTTAATTTTCAAATAATAAAATATTTAGTTAAATATCCCCCCAGAATACCCAGGAATTCCAGACAGTTCTGCAAAGACCTGAAAAACTTTGTAAGACAAGATATTAAGGGAATACATAGAGACTGGACTACCAGACTCAAACTAGAAAGCATTTTCTTTGGTAATTTTGGATGAGTTTGGGATTTTCCAGAGTGAGTTATGATATTTGGTTGCCTGTTTTTGCAATTTCCGTTTGTTTGGGATTTGGTTTTTTGGGTTATTTTTGCAAATATTCAATGACATCATCCTCTAAAAGCAGTGCACTTTAACAGAACTGTAGTTTAGGCATTTATAAAATTAAAATGCGCCTCTTTCCAGTTTTTTTTTCTGAAAGAGAAGGCTCTTTACATCTTATAGAGCAAGGAATTATTTTAGTATAGAATAGGAAAGCAAAGACTGAGACAAAACCCAAACATTATGGATGCAGCAATTCAAAGCCTTTGATCCTGAACAGATTTTAGACACTGTGAGCTGCACATTTATGAGAGGAGATGGGAGCAGGTGAGATTAGAAGAGCAAAATATTGGTACAGAAAAAACATGATGTGTTCTGCTTATGCTTTAACAACATAACCACTCTCATTCTGATTTATATACTCCCTTGATTTGCAAGATGCATTGAAAGTGGCAGCCAGCCACCAAAGAGTTGTTGTTTTTCAGAAAACACATTTTCAGACAACTTAATAAGAATTTGGATCTATACTCACAATCAGATTTTTTGATACTCATATACACTCTCCATAATATTTAGTTTCATTGTGATTACTCTAATTGCAATACTAATAATTAATAGTTGACTTTATATCTTGCTCACAAAGTACTCAGGGGAATGTAACACAATAAGCACAAATACAACATAGAAGCATATGCTTTCAAATTCATAATCAGAGGGAAATGATACATAATTTAGTATTTGAAGTATATTATTAGAAGGATGAGATCACCAGCTTGTTTCCAGATCACAGAGCTCTTACTTCAGGAATAAAAGTTCTAGATATGCACTCAACTAGATGTGAATTTTTTAGGAAACACTCAAGACTATTGTCCCCACAACTGATAAGGAAACAAGGACATCATGCACACTCTGAGGTAAAAAAGAGCTGCTCCTCTGTTTTTCCAGATGAAAAATTTGACTTCACCTGTTTTCTAATTGTCAGAAAATGGAGAAAAATATATTTCTTTACAATGAGTCTCTTCTAAAAGCTAGGTTTCTAAGGTAGTCTTTACAAGCTGCTATTTCAGCACAAGGTTTTTTATATTTCATGTGTTTTTTCTGACTCCAGAAAGTTTTTATCACATATATGAAAAAAGATAATGTCAGGACCATTTGAAAAAGAAAGCACAACAAAAGTGTACACCAGATAACCTGCCAATGTCTATATTTTTGCCCTTTGACTTTATTCCAATATAGCATTTTACTTTTTGTGTACAACAGAGAGTTGTTTTTACACTGGGAAACAGTGTTCTTCGCTGTCATCTTAAATTGTCACTATATAGGTATGTTTTTTAAGATTTTTAGGGCCTTATTCTACCTAATATTTTCTGCTCCGCTTATAGCAAAAGAGCCTGCTGAACAACAATTTGTTGCATAGTACATATCACATATTGAATTGCATTCCTATTTATCAGATTTTTTTTTAAGCTGTAGCCATCTATACTATAGGCTTCTCATTGGTATTGCAGAAGTTCTACAAATAAAAATCTGTCCAAAAGGTTGTAATGGCCAGGTTACTGCCACCACTCCACACCTCTGATGCCCTTGTGTGTGCTCTTTTTGCATGGCAATTGCCTGTCAGATGGAAAACTGTGCAGCCATTGTGAGTTCTTCTTGGCAATCAGTCTTCAGAAAAAAAAACAGACCCTGATATTTCTGCTATAAATGAAATTAGAGGAAGCTTCAGCAAGCAGAAGTAGTGACAGAACTGCACAATACATCCCCAATGTTCATTGGGAAACTGAGGAGTTTGATGGTTATGTTATTTTTCTCCTGAAGCAGATTTTCAGGTTACGCACAATGAAGAATAAGAACTTTGAAGGGGAGGAGGATAGCCCCCAGGAAGTTTGCAGAAAGCAAATACAAATTATTGTAGTAATTTCTAATAACACATCACATTTCTGTGCTATTCTAGGAAATTTGCACAGTTTGCTAGATACAACTTTTTCTATTATACCAGTTGTTGACCTTACTGTGTCACCATGGACAGTAATTTTTCCCATTCTGCTTGCACGCAACAAATTCAGATCCTAAATAATTTCTTTCTATTAAACCTCATGTTGAAGAGAAAGGTTGGGACAAAAGTGCACTGAAATTTACTTTCTTTATTTATATAAACTTCAAATTGTCTATACAGGCATCAGACCAAGACAGTAAAGCAGCAGCACACAGACAGCAGAATGAAACAAAGGAAAACACACAGGTTTATTCTGAAGGTATCTACACATTTCCTTCATATAATAATTAAATTTTGTATAATACATTTAAATACTAATAGTTAAACTGCACAAAATTTAAATCAGAGACAGGCTTCAGAAAAAATGTGAATAATTCTTCAGTGTTGGAGTCAAGATTATGACCCTCACATAGCAAAGGGGGACTATTCATTTCTGTTCCTTTGGTAATTAATGTTTTTCTACTTGTAGAAACTAAAATGCCATTAACAGCAAAATCTTGTGCATTCTCTTCTTCATGACTTTCAGGGCTTAGTGCACAGAATGCAAGCTACTATCTTCTGGGAAAAAGAAATGTACAAAATACTGGAAGGAACTAGCAAAAAGAAATTTAACACCAGTGATTACTTTTTGGATGCTCAAGAAAAAAAATCCTGAATTCATATTTATGTACAGCCTTGGGCATATGGCTTCAATACAATCAGCTGAAATGAGTTTTGAGCAGGTGAGTCACATCTTGCAAGGCATCTCCAGTTTTGCAGCATTTTTTTCCTGAAAGTGGAGCAGCACACCTTTTCTGTGAGGTGCTGCTGAATCAACCCCACCCTGAAATGCAGCTGGCTGTGCTGCACCTCTGCAAGAACAGCAATTTGCATGAGCAATAAATCCCCAGCAATAGAATAATAAAATGCACTTATTGCAGAAGACTGGCTTACTGTCACACCTCCAAACATGGGGCTTTAGATTCTCCAGGGATCACACTGGGTAAGGAATTATAAGAAATATGCAGCAGAAATGGTGTGGGAATCTTATTACGTACCGCTCTAGTGTCTTATGTCCTGATAGAAGAGGATTAATATCCTTTTTCAAAACACTATCATCATACCCTTGATACCTATATACCTTTACTGATTGCTTCAGGAGAGGCTGTGGCCTTAATTTCCTGTGGTAATGGTTCCCCACTCTAGTTGCATACTGTATGGAGATGAGTTTGCTTTATCATGCTGAAATTTCCTGCTTCTCATCGAACAGGCTTTCACCTTTTTTTTGTATAGCAAAAGTGGAAGAAAGGAAGCTCCTACTTTCCTTTCACCATGTCATTTGTCATTCTATATGTATTTTTTCAGGCTTGTTATTAGGTTTTTTTCCAAGTAATCAATCCTAATCTAAAACTCCTCTCTGGCTGTTTTCATTGACTCATTTTTCATTTTCTTTGGCATGCACAAATGTACTCCAATTCTGCTATATTATTTTCCAGGTGGAAAAGCAGCAGTGAATGCATGAACAAAGACTGCACCACTGATTTATCTAACATTTCTGAGCTTATCTAACGTGCTCCTTTTTCTTGTACTTAAAGGTATTTTCTTCTCTGCACACTGGAAGATGTGCATAGTACCAAAGCTCACAGAAAGCCCAAGGTCTCCAGCTGAACCCTGACACTCACACAGGAAGAGGGAGCCTTTTGTGCAAAAGCTTAGAAGGGGAAAACAAGGCAAAGAGCAACCAATTGATTTATTAACATTGCCAGTTTAGGTTACAGTGCCCTGTCCATTAGATTTCAATAATGCTTACATATGTTCCATACACCTGCACAATTGCTAACGCAGCTGCACATTTCTGAGATAGAGTTTGTGGAACTGCACAGCCCTCAGGGCATTCCTAATGACACCAGAGATTAAACAAGGTATTACACCAGCCACATAACAGGATATTTATACTGTGCTGTACAGTTAAATCTGTGCCATATTTTAATGTCCTATTGCACAGCATCATTATATTGATTTTATAAATACAGTAACCTGCAAGCTTTATTAGCAAGCAGATTGATGAAAATAATTTTTTAGAGCTGAGTTTGGGCTGTTTGAATTCAAGACCATGACAAAATAGGCATATAAAAGACATCTTGATGAATTCTCTGAGATGTGAAGACCTCACAATGAAAATAGATTGAATCTGGGCCATTTGATCATCTTGTATTCACCATGCTTTCTACAGGAAAAAAAAAATTTCATGTAAAACAAGAGGAATGCAGGCAATGTGAACCAGACTTGCAACTACTTAAGAAATTAACTTCCAGTGATTTAGGCCCTGAATGTGTTTGAGAATCTGGGTTTAATTCTTCTTTTATTTGGTGTTTCAACAAAATGCATCCAAGGTGGTGAGAGCACAAAATAGCACGGAGAACTGGAAGCACATGCAAAGCCAGAGAAAGGATTGCATAAAGCCTGCAGTGCCTGTCATCCAAGCTAGAGCAGAAAACCCCTGTATCACTTCAGAAAACGTCACACTTCAATTTTGATTTATATTATCTAATCTTTTAATGCAAAGAGAATATGAGGAAATTATCAAACTTATGAAGTGGTGCTATCTATATCAGAAGCTTTCCATTTATTTAATCTGCATATTTCTCAGTTACTGTAATGGAGATGTACAAGTTCCTTTAAGAAATTCAGATCTGTTGATTATACAGAATACACAAGCTTTCCCTTTCTACATAAGTGGTATAAGACATGCCAAAGGCCTACAGACCTCTTTTCTCAGAGAGCAGCACTGCAAGAGACCACTTTGAATTAGGAACTAGGTCAAGATGCAAACTGAGATGTCATACTCATTCATTATCTTTAATTACTTTCAGTGACTTGCTGAGCATTGCAATGTGTTTAGTACAAGGTTTGGGCTTTTTTGAACAGAAGAGCGTGACAATGGCAAATGCCATGGACGCATTCATTGGAAACCAATATTCTGTT
This sequence comes from Sialia sialis, assembly GCA_009812075.1. Taxonomy (NCBI): domain Eukaryota; kingdom Metazoa; phylum Chordata; class Aves; order Passeriformes; family Turdidae; genus Sialia; species Sialia sialis. Next base: position 84,045,802 of record VRYO01002772.1, read on the forward strand.
ACTTGCTCACTGTGTTCCATTTAATTTGTTTTGTCAGTGAAGTTGTTCACTTCAGGTACCTATTGTCTCATGTCAAGTTTTCCTTTTTCTTTTTTTTTTTTTTTTTTTTTGCAAACATTACAGATATCCGGTAAAGACTTGCAAAATAAATATTTTAACAAACTTAAAGACTTATCAAGATTATACTTATATTAGGAAATCATCAGCCTCATAAGAATGGATTAGCAAACAGAAAATGCTGGCGTTGGGAATGCTACATCATCACTATGCACAGTCTTCCCAATTTTACTTCAGACCAGGTTTAGTTTGGCCATGAGGATTGAATGTCTTCTCTCCATGCATCAGTCAAGCAGTCCCAGGTAGGAGTGGCTGAAACCTTTCTATCTAAAAGAGGGCTAGAAGAGCAGTCAGATGCACACCTGAGGCAGAGTTGTTTAGTTTCCTCTGCATTCCCAGGCACCAGCAGAGAAAAGTATGAGTTGGGGACGGCCAAGGAATTTGCTTTGAAACTGCACTGCCACTTTAAAGGAAATTGTGGATTCAGTCAGGTATACTGCCGCCTAGCATGACATCTGCCTGAATATGTTCCAGGTTTAAGAACTGAGCAATCTCTCTGTTTGTAATTCTGCACCAGTGCTGGTGACAAGGCTAACTGATGCACACTCCAGGTCTTGCAGGTTCATGCCATAATATGTTCCTGCATTCAGCAGAATCATAGAAGGTGTTTATTCACTCTGTCAGAGGAGGTTTCCATGGATAGCGTTGGATTTTTGATCTAGGCATGCCAATGTCACGTTAGAGTATCAAACCAATACCTGAAATACATTTTAAAAAAGCATTAATGTAAAGATAGGTGAAGAAAGAATAGAGAATTATCAATAAATATGTTAATTTGGAATAGTCTTCAAGCCTTTAAGCCTGAAAGCAGAGGTAGCTAATCCAGGGAACCAGCAGAACAAAGACACAACACTGCTCACAACTATTTTCCATTTATGTGAGCAATAGGCAGAACTGCTTCTGTAGCTTCCACTATAAAAACAAAACACGGTCATATTTTAAAGTAATGGCCCAAGCTGCACAAGCACAGAGCAGCTTTCTGCAGTGTTTCCAGCTATTCCTGTAATATTTTCATGAGCAATTAAGAGTTCTCTTACCCTACTTCAGTCAACAAGAAATTTGCATGCAACAAGGATTAGGAACAGAGGCCCCAAATCAAAGCTCTAAAGAATGTCTTCTAAGTCTCATTGAGGTCAGTGTAAACTCAAGTGCTTTGCTGGGAGGAGAAGTGCTCAGTGTTTTTATGTTTTGCCTGTTTGTCTAAGTAAACAAAAAAAGGCAGTGGAAGCTGATTTTTAATTTCTGCCATAGCAGCTCTGAAACTGAATGGCTCAGCTGGAAGACATGGAAATTAGCCTATGGCAGGAAGCAATAGAGACACAACATCGAGTGAAAAAGCAGCACAGTATTTATCTTCCTTATAAGTTAATTTTCTACTTCTGGCGGTGAGTAGATGTCAACTGATTCTAAGTTTCTGTATTGTCTGATAAATACATCCAGGGTATAAAGATGTTTATGCATCAAAACTTTAAAAATGCAAAGTTGTCTTTGCCCAGACCCTGATAAATGATGGCACATGTCAGTCTACCAAATCTAACATGGAATATTGGTAGAATGCCATTATGAATGAGAAAAATTTCTATTAGAGAATTGACAGAAACTGTTCCATTCTTACTGGCACATGAAGATAAATTAAAAGTTCTGCAACAGAGAACACATACCAATCCCGGATTCTTGTAGGAGAAAGGTCAACATCATTATAAATCTCCATACTTTATTGGATGGGGGGAAAAAATAGTGACAATAGGTGAGGATGAGGTATTTAATGTTGTCTTTGCCTCACTATTCAATAGTAAAACCATTTGTCCTCTGGGTGCTCAGCCACCCTGACCTGGAAGACAGGGATTGAAGCCTCCATTATCCCATGGGAAGTGGTCAGTAACCTGCTGTTACCTTTAGGAACTACTTAGACACACACAGTCTATGGGGCCAGATGGGATCTGGGATCCACCCAAGGATACTGAGGGATCTGGCAGAAGAGCTCACCGAGCCACTTGCCATCATTTACCAGCAGTCCTGGCTAATCAGGGGGGCCCAGGTGACAGGAATTGAACAAATGGGATGCCCATCTACAAGGGTAAGACAGAGGATCTGGGGAACTAAGCTCTGTCTGTGTGACCTTGGTGCTAGAGAAGGTCATGGAGCAGCATCCTGAGTAGGGGAAAAACCAGGAGATCAAGTCCAGCCAGCATGGACGTGGGAGGGGCAGGTCCTGCTTAACCAATCTGATATCACTCTGAGACAAGATGACCTGGTTATTGGATGAGGAAAAGGCTGTGGGTGTCATATACAGAGATTTTATGAAGCCTCTGGCAACTGCTCATGGCTTGGGCAGGTGTGTTCTTGGCTGGGTGAAAACCTGACTGCATGTCCAGGTCCAGAGAAGGGTAGGGAATGGGTCACATCTATCAGGGGTGGACACCAGGCGTGTCCCCCAGGGCTCAGCACTGGGGCAGGTCCCGTTTCATGAGGAGTCACTGAGGGAACTGGGGGTGAAATTTCTGGAGAGGAGACTCAAGGGAAACCTTCCTGCTTTCTACAACTCCCTGGAAATAGGGTGTAGCTGGGTGGGGATGGGCCTGCTTTCTCAATCAACAATTGAGGAGACGAGGAGATGGCCTCAAATTACACCAAGGGAAGTTAAGGTCAGATATTGCAAAAAATTTCTTTCATTAAAAGAGTTGTCAAGCGCTGGCACAGGCTGCCAGGGAAGTGGTTGAGTCACCATCCCTGAAGGTTTTTATAAGATGTACTTGTGGTGCTTAGGGACATGGGTTAGTGGTGAGCTAGGCAGTATCAAGCAAAGAGTTGGACCTGATGATCTAAAATGTCTTTTCTACCCTAAACTATTCTACAATTATAAAGACTAAAACTGAAGTGTCTATATTACAATGTAAAAATATTTTATGTGATAATGTAATGTGATAACTTAGAATATCTGTCTTGGACCGTACATTGATCTTTACATTTACCATTAATCCATTCCATATCTTTCCCTGATAAGGCTGTTTCCTCACTGCTCACCTTGGACTCAGAATAAGAATGCTTACATTTCTTCTGCTTACAACGGGACCACAAGAGAGACTCTACCAAATGTATGATATTTTCCTTTAAAAACGTATTATTGGGGAATATAATTGGAATGATATTGGCAGATCATTTCATCTTGAGTCAGTTTTTTGTGCATTTGATCTTTAGAGAGTGAAAGTCTTATCAGGAGAGTAAATCAGGACTCAAATTTCAGTCCACACTTTCAGCAGAAGATAACACTCCTGAGAAGACACAGGCACTTCTTAAACTTTGATAGAAATGGAGCAAGTGAGATTGTATGGAATTAATTACTGCACTTCAAAGCAATCTTCTATTTCTGGACTCATTGACTGACTTCGATTTTACTGATTGCAAACCTTCAAACACACTTAGCACTACTTAAACTTTTACCTGCTGTGTTAATGCCTGTGTGCACAGCCTGAGGAACTGACCAAGGCTCCTTGTTGAACACAGCAGTGGCAAGTCAATTCCATTAAGAAACGGAAAAAACAAAAAAAGCAAAAAACCAAGAAAGGAAAATTTAAACAAAATGAAAGGGACTAAAAGACCTAAGTGGAGTTTTTCTTCTGTTTTGCAGTTAAATAGTTTGTAAGATGCAAATGCAGTAAGTTTTAACTCAAGGTAGTTCCTTCTTGCTATGAAAAAGCTGGCTGGAATGTCTCTGAAAATGTTCCATGTGGAAATGAATTTCCTGATCAGTACATATACATCAGTAAGCTGTCCTGATCATATGAATACAGAAATAGTTAGCTCTGACAAAGGGATTAATTTATCATTCTCCTGAAAGACTTTTCAGAGATAAAAACATTTAAACACAATTTATATACCTGCTGCCCAAGTTATCTTAGGGGACAGAAAAAGGGAACTGTTAAGGAAATCTGGCTATGCATAGGATATCAGATTACTAGCTAAAATTTCACCAAAACAAATGGTGATGAATAGCTGGTTGACTTCTGACAAACAAGTAGAATGGGCTACAAAATTGCACAGATGTGAATAACTAGATTGCACAGAGACAAAGCAAAGGCTAGCAGCAAAATACAGCATTTCATTTCTCTCTTCTCTACATGAGAGCATTTCATTCACTTTGCCCATTTCAGCATAAGGAACTCTTTTCCATCACAATTACAACCCATTCCAGTAAAAAAAAAAAAAAGTTCTACCAATCTGTTCCAAAAACCGAGCATAGTCTCATTACAGAACTCAAAAATCTCATTCTTCTCTCCATTAACCAACCCATATCCTAGCATGGTGATGAAAGCAGTTCCCCATACAAATTTTTCATCATATTTCTGCTCCCCAAACACCAAACAATTTTACTCATCAAGAAGAGGTGGCACATCAAGAAAACTTGAAAATCTCCCTTAAATACATAAATAGCAAAATTTCTGGGTTTTCTTGCAAACTCCTGAGGAAGTGATTCCTTCAAGTAGAGCCACAGAGCCAAGGAGTGAGGGAATGCAATAGACACAAGATATTCTCACAAGCAAAGGCAGAGAAACCCAAAACTGACTCTTACTGGCCAAATCCACTCCATCTCAACAACCTTCTGCCAAAGCTTTCAATTTCTACGTGGCCTTTGTTTCCCATATGTTTAAAATCATCCAGCTGGTGTCAAAGCTGGTTTGGCAGGATCTTGGCCACCCACTGCGGGTGCAGGATCTGGACAGTTTCCTCAATGCCTTCCTTTCCCTTCACGATTTCCACCTGCATGCTCCCATTCTACCACCTCCAAAGCAAAAGATGGATTTGCATTCCCTGCTTTTGGGCAGAAAAACCCATTCTTAAGGCTACTTTCCCTCTTTGGCACTCTTATCAAGGATCCTACTGGCTCAAAAAAGCAAACACCAAAATCCCCATCTGTAATGGTTTTGAAAGCAAAACTAGCAAGAGACTTCAATTCAGAAATACAATTTAATAGGAAAAAAGAGAAAAATAAAATACAGGCAATAGTACAAAAGAAAAATCACTGACAGAGTCAGAGTACAACCTGACACCCCATGGGTTAGGGTGGTGGTAGCAGTCCAGATGAAGTGGTCTTGTTGAAGGAGTGATTGTGTAGAAAGGTCTGGTAGCTCTTGTCCTCTGGAATCCAGTGGAAAGAAGACTGCCTTGGTGTTGCAAACCTCAGGTTTTATCCGGTTAGGAAAAGCTTGGCTCCTCCCCCTGGCTGGAGCATCTCCCAGTGGAATGATGTAATTTTATCAGCCATGCAGTGGCACTCAATGGCCCATTAACAGGAGATATCTCCCGGGAGGAAGGATGGGTTGTGGAAAAGATAAAGATGACTGCCCCACCTGTTTTTAACAGATGGCCCATTAGCAGAGGATATCTCCCATGGAAATAAGAATCACTGCCTCACCTGGTTTCAGCAGATGGTGATAGAATACATACCCCTGGGCATATCTTTATATTGTAACCCAGGACATCATCATTTACTCAGAGCAATAGCCTGCAGCAGCTATTCTGACCACCTGCAAATCCACACAGTGTAATGCTATCTACCTCTTTAAGTCAAGAGAGCCTCTCATCTTTACAGAACAAGGATGAAAGTGCACTCAGGTGTAGTAGCAACAACAGAAATGCATGGAGTTGGTCTCCAAGGAATTTGGAATCACCCATAACTCCTTTTAATTGCCAACATAGTTCAAGTGAACAAGTTGACTGACAGTAGGTGCTAAATTACAGCAATTTCACGATTATAAGCTGCACCTTTTCCATTGAAGAATCCAGCCTACCCCAGTAGAGCGGCTAATCATCAGGTGTGGCTTATTTATGGACAAATCCCAGCGAAATGCCAACCCGGAAGTGAGAGCCGGCTGGGGAGGCGCCTGGGGCTGCCTTTAAAGGCTTGTCTGGTCTATGAAAACTGTTTGCAACTTGAGCACCTGACACCAAACTCTGCGCTGGCGCGACTCTGTTACTAACTGTTGCTTTGTCGCACATAGATCCTCACTTACAAAAAAAGAAAAAAAAAATGTGACTTATATTCGGGTGCGGCTTATATATGGACAAATCCTGTGGTCTACCCGGGTACCCAGATGTGCGGCTTATAATCAGGTGCGGCTTATAATTGTAAAATTACTGTACTTAAAATTATGAATATTTTATTTAACTTCCAAGCAAATCAATCCATCCATCAGCAATTTTTGAGAGAGATAATTCTATATTCACCACAAAGCAAAAAAGCTGAATTCTGATGCCATATATTTAAGTCAAATGAGTTTACAGAGGAAACTGATGGTACCACAATGTAAAAATCCCCACACCAGAGGTTTAAACCATAAATGCCACACACTTGCCTAGATCAGCTGGACTGAAGGGAACTCCTCTCTTTTGCCAAAGCCATACTACCTGTAAATGCTCAAGAGACAGATGCTAGATTAATATTTTTGTGTCCAAATCACTGCTTAGGCCAAGTCCAAAGCACAGAAAAGCCTACTAGGTATGAATCAGATCCAGCACAATCCCCTCTCTCTCCAGACAATTACACAGTCCAGGAAACTATTGCGTACATAACTTAAAATTATTTCCACCTCCTATTCCCTTCCTCCATTATCTCATATCTTCTCACCTTTCTTACCTCCTGTTATTTCCTCCAGAGTCAATAAATTGCTTCACAGCAATTTTACTATATCTTCTATTATTCCCTTGTTCCTTTAGCAACCATAAATAACTCTGCTTATTCTGAAAGTGTCCTACAGAGGCCGATCACACAGGCTCAGGTTAGAGTTTCACTCCTGTCTTAAAATTTGGAGGTCTATAGCCACATTATCTCTGTTCTGGAGAAAAGTGCTGTGGTGCTTCTTTCTCACATGATTTAGGGAAGCAATATAGGGTAGGATTGTTCAGTAATGAAACCCAGTGAAAAGCTAAAACATTCATCTTAATACCATCAAAAAGTAGCAAATAAAAAAGAGTGATACTCACAAGTAACATTCTCTGATTCCAAAGTCATTGCCCCAAATTTGCACCTGTAGAGAAGAGGTTCATTTCTCAGTCTTGTGATTTTTTTTTATGGTGCACATTGTATTACTCATACAATGATTGCAGGTTTTAGATATCTAAGTAGGACAAATATTTTAATTTCCCTGACTATTTGAACAAGACATCAAAGCTGTATATAGAAGTGTACTTTTTAATAAACAAAATTTGATTGAAAAATTTTACTAAATTTTGAACAGCTTTTAAAAATGAGCATTCCATTCACCCAAGTTGTTATATATAACTGACTCATCAATCTATGGTTCTGAAATAGCTTAAGTAACTTTAAAATATAACAGCACATGTAGGTTTCAATGTAACATAAAGCTCTGCATAGCAAGTGTTAGAGAACTTAGAACATACTTTATTTTGAGCTATTTCCCCCACTCCTGTGCAGCTATATATTTTACTACAGTTTTTGAACTAAAAGTAGTAGAGATTTCTTAGTTCTGTTTTTATAACATTGCCTATTAGCACTCTGTGGAGGCAAGAAAAGGCAAGTTTCCTTCCAGCAGACTGAAATGACCTCATGATGAGCAGAGAAAAAATGCTTGTAAGAGAAGCACAAAATAAAGGCCTAATTTTAACCCCACACCTTGTTTAGAAGACTTGCAAAATAATAATGTCTAGCCCCACGTCTACTTGTGCCTTTATGCTGTTGTGGGCTTATTTTTTCCTGTGCTGCACAATAAAGTTATTTACTTGTGAGAAATACTGGTCTATGTCAACCCCAGCCTAAGAGACCAACAACTTACTCTGTCCTTGGCAACACGACAGGACCTGCCACTATATCATCCTGAGCTGTTCCTGAATGTCTCCAGCATATTATGTGCAAATGTGCTTTCCTCTAGTTCTGGGCCTGTAACCTTTCTTGGCTCCTCTTTTGTTATCCCAGAAACACCACACTATTCTTGTGCCATGCAGACAGCACCAAGATTGCTTTCATAGAAAATGGGATCATTACTTTGACAGCTGATGAAGTTGTGGACCATGTTCTCTCTCAGTAATATCTGCAAATACTTTATTTTCTCCTGATTTCCTACAAAAATGATTTACAGTGGCAGGAGGGATAGGGATACACAGTTAACCAAACCCAACTTTTCTTTAATTGCTAAGACTTTGAGCACACATAGCTTCCACATTCATCCCTGAACGCTGTTTGTGTTTCTGGGAATGTTGAGCTGGCAGTGGTAGGTGCCAGCAATGCCTCAGCAGTGCTGCATTTGGAGACACATTTAGAGCACGATCAGATTTGAGAAATCTGTCTTTCTCTGTCTGATATATCTTGAAGCATTAACCTGGACAGCCACAATGGCACAGGGAAATCTTTCAGCGCCAAGTGGGATGGACTCTGCAAAGATGAGGAAAACTCCAGGAAGGAAAAATGGGATGGAAAATTGGGAGGGCTTACTGTGTTACTGGTTTGTGTGCATCTGTAGCCACTCCAAGGTGTGGGAGTGGTCCACACCTGGCCTCCTTACATCCCCATCTCCTCCTACCTAACACCTTCTATCAAATGACAATATGGAGAGATGTGGCAACTTCAGCCATGTCCTGCAGGCAGAGGAGAAGAGAAGAAGAAAAACCTAGAGCATCCAACTGTAATGTACAAATGTGAACTGTGCAAATGTGCAAATGCAGTTGTATTTCTATTTCTGGTACCCACCTGCTCAGCTCTCACAGCAGAGGAGCTCACCTCTGTGTGCCCCTTCTGCAGTTTGCCTTTCTGTGCCATTCACCCTAAGAACTGAGACAAATGTGCATATATATATATATATATCTGTATGGATACATATATGTGTGTGTGTGTAGCAAGTATATGTTCAAATTCACTGACATATAAGTAGAACTTCACACAATGGCCACCAACCCCTGCTGAGACTGCTGGGTACCACTTCAGTGCAAAATCTCATGATTAGGAGAGGGGAAGGGTGTTCAGTTTTTTTAATTTTTCAAAGTTTTTTTTTTGGAAAGCAGTGTTAGCTTTTAAGGATGGCCTATGGCTGCATGCAGGGGTGTTTGAAGCACGTTTTTAACTAGTGAGACCCTTCAGACGTGGTGAGGGTTGTTGCATGGCTATTGCATGCTAAACCCTGTTTCAGCGTGTAATTCTGGGTCTATCTGTGCTCACATCAAGCACAATGGGAACCTAGGCACCACCCACACTCAAGGTAGGAGAAAAAAATTCTGAAAGTGTTTTCAGATATTTTTTTAAATTCTGCTGGATCTAGAACCACACTATCCCAAGGCCTGTGAGGAAAGAGGAATAAACAATAGAGTTAAGCACTTAGGACAGCCAGCAAACTCAGGGAGTTTGTCCTATGTGTCTGCATTCCTCTAGCACTGTTCTCTGCAGTTTTTAAACAACAATTCAAGGAAATCTCTTTGGAATGAGGACACTGTTAAAATGGCATTTGTTTAGGTCTTTGGGTCTGCAGTGCCGAAAGGGAATTTGAAATGTTATGATATATTTTAAAAAATGCTTTTACAAGAGCTGAAGGTGTCCATTTAAAAGCCTGTGTTGTATTCTTTGCAGCATTCTTTCAGGATTAAACTCTTTCATATAGGGCTTTTTTGTCTAAGTATATATGTGTGTGTGTGTGTATGTATATATACATAAATACATATATACATATATGTATATATATATGTATATGTATGTATGTGTATATATATTTAGGGTTTATGCATGGGTAACATTTTTTAATACATTGTTTCTTCTCAAAACCATTTTTTTCTGAAAAATTCTCCAGTAACTATATTTACCAATGGAAAATTTTCAGGGAGATAAACTCCATGCAGAAAGGCACTTGAGCTTTCCAGTGAAAAATCATCACAGCTGAAAGAGGGAGAAGGCTTAAAATCAGGTTTTGAATGATTAACAATAAGAAGGGATGGATGATATTTTAACAATATTCATAAAAAGAGGCAGCTTTACAACCAAAGAGCTCCACTGCACAGTATGAGTGTGAGCATCTCACTGTGAGAACAGAGACGTGGCTCATTCTGTGGTGCCTCTTTCTCTTCTAATGGGGAGAGTCTGACCCCTGTGCATTGAACAGGATGCACAATGAAAGACAAAAGAGTCTCTGTCATGACAATTTCTCCTCTGCTTTGAGGTGACAATGCAGCAGCCATCTCATTTTGTTCTCCCTAGTCATTATAAAACAAAAGAGATGATTTTTTCCTCCATTCTTTCTTTTGTAAGTACATTTAAAATTAATATGATGGATTGGGGAAAAAATCTTTGATTCCCAAACTGACTCTAATTGAGAATATTGGATATGTCTGGAAAAAATAGGCAGGATTTCAGCCCTCAGGTGAAATAGTTAGATAAGAACTATATTTAATATCTGCTTAGTATGATGAACTTCACCCTTGGTTTGCTTCCAAAGCTGGCTGGGAACCTCACAAGTCATTAGTAATTATCGTGTTGAATTGGCAAAAGATGGGTGAATGCCAGACCCTTAAAGAAGGAAAATGCAGTGCCCATATTTTTGAAAGGAGAGGGAAAGAGCCAGAGAGTTGCAAAGGTGTCAACTTAGTTTCTGTTTCAGAAAAGTTACAGGGAAAGAAATCATCAAGCCAACTATTTTTAGGCACACAGAATTAGAGGATGGGGTGGGGAAGCAAAAGGAAACATGGATTAGTCTGACAAATCTTTCTTTTGCCAATCCTAATTGCTTCATGTGACAGGGAAACCCACTGGTAGAAGGGAAGCAAAAGATGTCAAATCTTGGCTGCTAGCAGTGTTTTGAATGACATGTTCATCATCCAACTGGGAACCACAGGAGGCTGAGAGCAAAGATAGCTGGAAGAGTGTAATCAAACCACGGATATTCATGAGCCATTGCCAAAAGGAAAGACTCTTGAGCAGACTCTTTGGAGTCTGGAAATACTCAATATTTTCTTTGCTCTTCTAGATGTCTCGGCAGGGCATTCAAATTAAATTTGCAGACAAAAACAAACAAACAAAAAAAGGATTAATGGGACTAAATGGGGACCAGCCACTCTCCTGAATGCAAAATTTAGAAATTAAAATGTTCTGGAGAATTTTATATGAAAAAGTATGATTCAAGGTCTTACATTTTGAGAAACTAGCTACATAAATACCCACAAGGGAATTACAAAATGGTAGGACTTGGTGATTTTTTGACTCAAATTCTGTCTGATCTCATGTTGCTGCAATAGCTGACTGGGATGCAGAGAAAGATGTTAAGCTGGCATGTCAGGTGAAATGATTCTCCTGGTACTGATACTGAAGAAGGTTTGCTCTAAGTGAAGAAGAAAAATCCTGTGAGGGACAGTAGTTTTTATAGGTGCAAAAGGCAGCTTCAGAGGAGAGGGGAATCACCTCTGCATTCAGATGGGAAAGCAAAGCAATGAGCTTAAATGGCAAGAGAATGTGTTCTCAAGGGAAAGAGGACATGCTGCCAAGCGACACTAGGGAAGGTTTCTAAAGGAGAAATTTAGAACAAGTTGCTTGAGAAAGTTGTGGAAACTCCTTTAAAAGATTTGGTGGGTCAATTCTCAACAATAACAATACTCCTGCCAGCAGTGACAGAGGCACTGCTGATTTGCCTTGAGTAGCAGGATGGTCTATGACTTTACGCAGCCCCAGTGGGACTGTCAGCAGCCACAGACCCCACCTGGCCCTTCCTGGGGAATGTACAGCAATTTCACGACTATAAGGCGCACCCTTTTGACTAAAATTTGGATCAAAATCTGGAAGTGCGCCTTATATGTGGACAAAGTTTGGAAATTTTCCAACCCGGAAGTGCGAGCCGCAAAGCCAAGCCGCGAGAGCCGCACCAGCCCCAGGCCCGCAGCATGGGGAGGGCGCCTGGGGCTGCGTTTAAAGGCTACACCGATTTGTGAAAAATGTTTGCAAATTGAGCACCTGCCAGTAAACCCCGTGATCTGTTACTAATTCATTACTTTGTTGTGCGCAAATCTTCACTGAAAAAAAAATAAAAAAGTGTGCCTTATCGTCCGCTGAGCCTTACAGTTGTGAAATTACTGCAACTGCTCTGTGCTCCTGCCTGGGGTCCCTGCTCTGTGCAGAGATGGGCAGATCTCTAGTGGTGGGTCTTAGAAGGGCAACAGAGCAGGAGATGCCAACATTGCTACTTGCATTGCTTTCATCCAGGATGAGACTCTCAAACAGGATTTACCTGGTAAAACTTTGAGTGTGCTCTTTGTGTCTCTCCCTTTTCCTGACTCATATTTATTCAACAGCTTAAATTAAGTTCTTTGGGTTCTTCCATTCCTAAGATAAATAACACTTATTGCTTTCTGACTTCAATAGCCAAGCTAATAAAAATCTAGTTGGTAGACTTAATTCTTTTTAAGCTTTTATGAACTGAAACAGGAGAGCAGACGGTTTTATGCTGATGCACAGTCACTGGTGGTATATGAACACAACCTGTATCACATCCTGCCAGACAATGTTTTATTGTTGTTATTATCATTTATTGTTCAGACTAACTGGAAGTGCTGCCACTGTTTGTTTAAAATCAAATTTAGTAATTCTGCATTGATCTGGAAGAAAACTGTTTAGAAGAAAAACATGGCACTTACAGCAACAGTGAAGAACTTTAAAGCTATGCTAACAATCTTGCCTAGACTACGCCACTTCCAATGCTGTTATTTAGTTACATTATTTTATTGTAACATGCATGCAGAAGTTATTCTGAAGCTTAGAAGAAAACTCTAAAGTATCATTAAAAATAGTGCTCTGAGGAATCATTGCATATATCCACTCATATCCAAAGGAATAAAAATGTGTAGATGGTTACCAGAAGCTTAAAATCTAGCAGCTATATAACTTCTTAGATAAACAAAAGTCAGCAGCATATGGCTCAGAGTGATAATTCTCAGAAACCAGCACTGCCTTGCATCACTAATACGAATCTAAGTTTAAAAGCAGCATTTCTGGTATGAGAATCCCCCATTCAGCCTACTCTTTATTGCTCTCTCTGCATCATGGTAAAAGCATAGAGGACATCCACCTTTGCTTGCATTCCGCAAATTAATTTTCCTGGAAGCCCTAAAGCTACACCAAAATTTTGCCAAAACCAAGAAGAGTTTAGTGGAGCTGGGACAGCCTTTTCTGTCCTGCTGCCATGACAGACCAAGGTCTTAGACCTTATGTGAAATGTGGATGACTTCACATTAACCTGAGAGGATGCTTCATCCATTTGAATATGGGATCTAGGGAATGTGAGCAAATATAGAGGGAATGAGAAAAAACGAGGGAAAAATGTCTACCCTGCTATAGCCATAATCCTCAATACCCTTCCCAGTGAGAAAAGCCTTGGTAGCTCCACAGCCTCAAATGCCAGAGGGCTTCAGAGTCACTGCAGAGAACTGGGGAACATTTAATAATATGTTAAATTTTCTAGCATTATCATCCACCTTCATCAAATAAGTCCTTTAGCCTGTAGTCAATGTACCTCAGTCTTTTTAGATCTTGTGAGACTGCAAAGTCTTTGGGGTAGAAATTTTATCTCCTTGGTAAAATATCCTGCACACTTTAACATATGATTTAAAACTAATGATATGGCCAAAGGACTCCAGTGTCTTCTCAGCTGCACACATTTAGAACAGCTAAGTTTTAACTGACATTGTTCAAAGCAGAATTTAATTCACATTTCACATCCCTATTCTGGGAAAGTTTAAGGGCTATTGCAGAAAACTACGGCTAGTTAATTTTGAACCTAATTGCAACATAGGAAAAAGAGACACTACACACCTTCTGGCTGATGAAGACAAGTAATACTGCTAGGGAGACCAACAAACAAAGGGGAGGGCAGTGGGTGCAAGGTTAGGTCTCTAGCAGCCTCTGGTGGCTGTTCAAATAGAGATTTATTGTTTCTTTTACGTTCATGGTTATGCTAACTTTTTTATTTGATTTTTTTTCCCAATTTTGATTGCATATAAACAACTTCTGTGTTATGAAAAACGTGTCTTTATTTGTAAACTCTTTGGTTATCTCTGAAAGTCTATTGTTTTTGTTGGGAGACTTTTAATAGAAGAGGTCACCTAAATACACTGGTTAAGATAGCAGCATCTAGGTGAGAGGTAGTCATGGTAAGTGACCAATCACAAAGGTTAATTCAAATTGTTTAGAACACAGATTTTTGGGTTGACTATTATCAATGTAAGCTATATCAACACACTGCCTTGTAAATTAATAGCCCTGCCTTTTAATTTTATGGAATAATATTGTTTCATAATAGCAGTAAAACACTACAGGCAGTAGATTCCTACAGGATTATTTATCAGCTTTATGTCTCATGTCACCCCTGGAAAATGCAGTAATTTTTGTCAGGCTGTATTTCTTAAACATTGCAGCTGCCATCCACTGCAACTGCTGTAGTAAAGACTGCAAACCACTAAGAATTGCAGCCCCTGTTTTCACAGACTCCTAATTTCCTAGCACAGTCTCATTTTAGTGGTTAAATTTTCCATGTTTGGTCTATGCACACAGGAGTGAGTGTCTGGAACAGAACAACACCCCATTAAGATGGGTTTTTTCCAAAGGAAAACACCCTAGAAAAGGTTACAACACTCTTTTGTGCATGTAAATTGATCCAAGTGTTTAGACAAATAATTGCTTGCACAAAACTGTGCCTGTGACTCCTGTGTGCTGCCCCAAGTCATTCACACTGGTGCACTGCTCATTTCAAGGGAAAACAGAAAGGTGAAAGTCTGTTCATCATTCAAATCATGCCTTTCTGTATCTTGAAATGTCATCAAAATCCTACCTTGAGTGGGATGCATGCAGGGCTGGGTCAAGACAAAGTGCCAAGGGTCATGCCTTTTCATCTTAGCCCTAAAACCTAACCCAGCATGTGATCTAATTCCTCCTCTGTCCTCTCAAAGAGGCATCTGTCACTCCTCCATACAAACTGAATTTGTTCTGCTCTGGTTTCCTACCCAGATATAAAGTCAACCTAACCTCAAAGCTAGATTTATATAATCAATGTATTTCATTACTACTTCACCTGAAACTGTACATCAGATGATTAATAAAGGAGGCATTAAGGACTTCCTAATATCATCTTCTGATCTGGTTTTATTTTTTCTTTGCCTCCAAAGATAGGGTATTTTTAAAAGTGGCCACACATTTCAAATTGACCTTTTCTTTACATTCACGGGTCATTGAACAGTAAGCCCTGCAGACAATCCTAAAAATGCTTGTTTGTAAAGCAGAAAGGTGATGTCGCTTAGAAAACATACATTGCACACGCATAGAAGAAAGCCATGTATGATTTTAAATTTGAACCATAAAGACAAATTTACCTGTTGATATTTGCTCTTAAAATTTCTGCTAACATAGAACAATAGGGACAAAAAAACCATCTTTAGAACAAGTCAGGAAGATGAGAGCTCTGCAGCATGGAGCTAGAGAGACTCAAACCTCCCTTTCTGTAGCATGACCCAAGAGGAATTTCACTTCACAGAGCAGTGTGGCCTTTATCAACTCTTCCACAAGATTCTACCAGCAGGTGTATAACCACAATGAGAGAGAACCAGCCCTCAGCACCCCAGATTAGAAGAATGACCTGCCTGGTGTTATGATGGAAGTGTTTGACCTATGGGTATGCCTGCAGCATCACTGCAATGGCACGTGGAAGGGAAAGCTTGGAATATTATCCTGTGGCTGGCATATCATTTATTAAAGGAACTTTCATTTTTAGACACTGGTGGAGGATAAAATTTCCAATGAGAGTCTGTAATGAGTTTTGCATACATGAGGTCACCTTGTGTGCTGTGCAGTGCTAGAGAGTTAAGGGCATAGGTGTTTGCACAGGAGGGAAGGACAGTGAAATTGTACCAGAAACCTTTGGGCAGGACAAAGACCAGAGTTAGCACCAGCTGTGTACCTGAAAGAAACCATTATTTTAAGAGCTACTGAAGTATTTTATTCCTGCTTACTAATCTAGGTGATATAATGGGAATCTGTGGTGATCTAGCAATCACGGCCTTACAAGAAAACCACTAATCCTACATCTTACTCCTACTCACACAACTTGCATGTCATTGTTCAGCATGCAAAAGCTATTTTGATTGTTGCCTAGAGCCTATGCAAAATCATGTTCTGTTTTCTTTTGTTTCTTTAAAGAAGGAAGGGTAGAGAGCACTGACTTCTTAGTCCTATGAAAGGTTTGTCTGATGGAGGCTATGAAACCATTGTTTGAAATATGTATATGCATGGGAGCATTTTGTTTTGAAACAGCTTGATTTTAAGTGTGACCTGAGAAAAGAGCCTTAGCAATTAAATATCATGGAGCACAACCATGGGAACAACTAAATTAAATTTTCTTGACAGGAAAATTCTTCATCAAAAAGCATGTTTACCCACTCATAATACAAGCTAGAAGTATGAAAACCACTGGCTGGCAGCTGTGGGCGTTGCAAAGATCTGTGCACAAAGGAGCTGCTCTCGTTGCAGCCTTGTCCTGCCAGCCAGTAAAATCACTGTTCATGGGAAGCAGCCCATCCACAAGACTGTCACAAAAGGCCTTGCTGTGCAAGCAAACATGAGCAAGCTTGTCTACTCTGCCATCTGTTACTGAGCCCGCCTGTGACTGCTGAATCATTTGCTTCCCTTGGCTTATTTAAGGTTCTTAGCTGGCATCTTCAGAAATGAGGGTTTGCTTGTCTCTCTGTCTTGGCTCGGAGTGTGAGTGAGGATTACAGACTGGCATTTTCTGTCACAGTCAGACTGGAAGAGAGATACAAGAAGACAAATGTGTCAAGCCTTGGTTGCTGAAAGTTTGGGATGAAGAAGAGACTGAATTTAATGTGAGTCTTAGTCTTGAAGAAGAGGAGGAATAGGAGCAAGGGTTGAAAACCTTCAGCCTGCTGTTTTGCAGGCAGGCAGAGGAAAATCTAAGCAGCAGCTGATTGAGGCAGCTGAGTAAAGAAGCCACGAGGTAAAAATAGCAGCAGGCTGTCAATTAATCTGCCAGTGTTGGGCATGAGTGAGAAAACAGCAGGAGGCTTTGGGAGAAGCTGTGTGGGGAAGGGGAGGCAGCTCTGCTGTGAGCCATGAGCAGGAGCTCACAGAGGAGCAGGCTGGGGCTGGGATTCTACACTCACATATAGCTCTGGAGAGACAACTCTCACTTTATCACAACTTCAAACTGAATATTTGTGTGAGTGGGACCCTTTTATCACTGAAATACCCACAGTTATTTAATGCATTTCCTTAGGAGGGACACTTCTGCAGTCCCTCTGGATCACAGCCTGTCTGCCCCAAGGAACAGGGATGTCACCCACCACTGCCCCCACAGCCACTGAAACACATCACTTCTAAATGAAATGTGCAGCACAGGAGGTGCCAAACCCCCTGGATCACTGTCAGTGCCACAGGGCTGGGTGTCATGGATTTTTCTGTAAATGCTTTTGCCCATTGAGTAATGACTGCAGTGCACAGGTATATCTGATGGATGGCCTCCTCAGCATGCTGATGGGCCAAGGATGGAGCTCTGTCTGTGTTTTGTTTGTTCTTTCATGAATGCCAATGATAGGGAAGGGTTTTGCAGCGAGTCTCAAGCTGTTTATTTACACAGTAAGAATAACATAAATATTTTGAAGTGTGGCTCAAACCAACATTCAGCAGAGACCGTAGATAGGCTCAGCAGAAAAAGCTCGGTATGAGCAACTAGAGTGTCATCTGTGATTGACTCCAACTGCAGCTGCTGTGAACTGGGGTGTTTGAACCTGTGATCTTAATTGTGCCACACACATTTTTGGATAAAAAGTGCTATAAAAATGCCAGGAGTAGCTATTCTATATTTTTAATAGTATTTCCTCTATATCTTTTCACTTTCACTGTTCCTGAACTGCCTGAGGTGAAAAAGTCAGCCTGTGTCTGTTCAGAGAAAAAGGTACAGCTGTGGTTGCTGTTGAGCTCAAGTTTGTAATTTAAGAGCAGGATGCAGGGATGGAGTGGGCAGGTCACTTCCTAAGCCTGCAGCTTTGCAAGTGCACTGCCTTTGTGGCTCACTGCTCACTAATTCACTGCTAATGCTGCAGCTGGGTTCACAATGGCTCTGCACCAGCTTCTCTAAACCCCCAGCGCACCCCATTCCCACTGGAACAGAGTCAGCCTGGCACCAACACTGGCTTCTGTTCACAGGGAATGCCTGTGTGCCCATCCACAGCACAACATCCACAAATGGGAGCTGGGCATTGCAATGCCCATGGCTTTTGTCAGCCAGGAGGTGGGCACGGGCTTAGCAGGGGTCTCCTCCTTCCCTACAAACCCACTTATCCTACTCTTTTGGGAGAGGGATTAATTTCTGCTGTTTAAGAGGAAGAAGCCAAAGCAGGCCCTGCTGGGCTGTGAAGATGGACAGCTTTTTGGAGATATCTGTAATAACAAGATCCATCTGACCCAAAACAACTGAGTCACTGTGGCCAAGCAAGGGGCTAGCAAGGCAGGTAGGTTGGTCTCTCCTCTTCAGAAACCTTGCAGCACAGAGCAGGGAAGCACATCTCTCTAGTCCAGAGATCAAAGAAGCTTTCATTTCTCCTTGTGATTTTACTCCATGGCTATTTAAGAGCTGGGCCAAGTGGCCATCCTTTGCAATGTTGCCTTTTGTCCTAGGTTACAGTGTGAAGATGTGCCCAAAGGTGTGTATTCAATCACCATCTCCATGAACTGTTAAAAACAGGAGGGACAGTATTTTCCTTGCCTCCTCCCCCAGACTATGTCCTGTTAATGGATCAATGCCCTGCCTCATGAGTCACAGATATCTCCTGTTAATGGGCCATCAATGCCCTGCCCATGAGTCACAGATATCGCCTGTTAATGGGCCATCAATGGCCTGCCCCATGAGTCACAGATATCTCCTGTTAATGGGCCATCAATGCCCTGCCCATGAGTCACAGATAACTCCTTCGGGGAGACATTCCTGTTTCATGGGCCATCAAGGATCCACCATGACTGATAAAATGACATCATCCTATTGTGAGATGCTCTGCCCAGGGGAAGGAGCCAAGCATTACCACCTGGATATAATATTGGGCCTGGCAGACAGCAGGTAGCTCTTACCCACTGGTTTCCAGAAGACAGGAGCTACTGGATCTTTTTGTCAGGATCACCACTTCAGCAAGACCACTTCATCTGGACTGCTGCCATCACCCTAACTAGCACGGTGTCAGGTTGTATTCTGACTCTGTCAGTGTTTGTTTGGTTTTTTTTGTACTACTGCATGTATTTTACTTTTTTTTTCCCTATTAAATTGTATTTCTGAGTTGGAGTTTCACTGGTTTTGCTTTCAAACTAGTATACCTTTGCTGTTTAGGGATCCAGCTCAGAGGTGTGGAGAGCTGCCTTAGGCTGACTGTCAGAGTGAGGCACAAAATCTCTCCCTTCCTGGCCTGTGCCCAGCTGCATTCACAGGACAGCTGATCTACTGATGGGGTGTCCCCTGGACTTCCTAGAGAACAGCCTGCAGCACACAGCAGTGAGTGGCCAAGTTATCCCAAGTTATCAAGCTCTGATATTCAAAATTCTTGCAGCACTGCAGGGAGTGCTCCCTACATTTGTGTACTCTGGCTGCCTCATGGGCTGTGTACAAAAGCTAGAGAGATTTAAGTGTTAAACATTTCAGTAATTAAGCATAAAGCACAATTTTATCACTGGCTTGTTGCAACAATCTCAAAAAGGAGTTCTTCCTGTCTCTTACTTGCCCTTATGAAAGGCCTATAAAATGAAACTTGAGCTATTTCTATTTCTCATTAATTAGAAGTACCAAATGCAGAGGAAAGATGCCTTGCTCAGAGCTTGGAGATGACTCCCTGTGGCTTCCCTGGGAAGGGAATGGTCCCAGACACCCAATTATCTCACTGACACACATACCCTGTTGGAAACCTCTCATCACCAATATGTTAGGATCAGCTGCTCTCCTGAACACTTAAGGATATCACTATCAAGCCTGCATATGGAGTGGCTGCTCTGCTATTAAAATTGGTGTGGCCACCATGGCTTATAATCTAGGAGTTTTTGCTGCACTTCAGAGCACATTTTTGTCTTGAACTTTGAAAGCCACAGTGTCCGTGATCCTTGTTCAACCCTGAATAAAGACTCATGCAAAGATATGCCAGAAAGAGGAGGGCCTCAGCTGGTGTTAAATTACCATTGCAGAGTGTCCCATCTGCCTCTGAAATACAGCTGCTTGGTGCAAAGTGACAAGCACTTGGTGGCTGCTTCCTCTCACAAATGTCCACAGGATTTCAATCACAAAAAAGGAATTTATCCTGTCCATATGGCTATAATTCATTGGCCATTAATCTCCCAGTGTTTACATGTTGATTCCTCCAGAGTCTAATCTCAGCCTGTAGCTGTCAAGCCACTGCTTGGAGAAAAAACAAGACTGATCCTGCACTCCCAAGGACTCAGCCTGTAGGCAATAAACAAGTGTGAGGCCATAAGTCAGACATATTGTCAAGTCATAGGAGCTTTGTCATTTTTACCAGCATTCCACATCTGCCTTGGTGCTCACAGGGATCCTCACAGCAGTTCTTCTGCTTCACTTGTAGCTGCCACTTAACAGGACCTGGAGAGGAAGAGCTTCCAGCTCTACCCCATTGATCTCCTTCACAATCAGGTAGTTCACTGAAACAGAGGGACATGCAGGTTTGGTTTTTTTCTGATAAGGAGAAGTTGATGATGAAAAGGGCATCTGTGACATGAAATCCAATTTTCCTGAAGACATCAGGAGAGAGGATATCAGGTTCTCACTCTCTGTTTCAGCCAGAACTTCCATCCCCAAAGACTCACTCCACATTGCCCAGCCAAACAAACCCTCATAGCAGCATTTGCCATATCATGCTTTTCACTTCTTGAGTTGTGCCAAGGAAGGCTCATATTAGATATTTGGGAAAAGTTCTTCACCAAAAGGGTGGTCAAGAATTCCAACAGGCTGCAACTGGGCAGCTGATTTACCCTCCCTAGAGGTATTTCAAACACATGTGGATGGTGGCACTCAGGGACACGGTTTAGTGGTGGGCTTGGCAGTGCTGGGTTAATAATCCCAACCTAAATTATTCTGGATTCTCCATGGTTTACTTGAGCTCTTCTCAGCCAGGTTTGACTTTAGTTTTGTAGGAGGGAACCACATAAGCACAACCCTCTTCTGCCTCCCTGTTCTCAGAACTTTTCCAATTTTTAGTCAACCTATTCGGAAGATTTAGTTTGGTTTTGCTTTCTAAATTTTAAATTTCCCTTTCAAAAAGGAAATTATTCAGGGATAGTGAGGGGGAAAGTGGGAAGAGACCTGTGAAGTCTTCCTACTCGGACCTGTCTTTTTTCTATATTGCTGGTTAGTTTGCTAGCTGAACAGTTGTATTTTAGATGCTTGGATGCTTCTGGTTTACCAGAAGAGCTGATCAGCATGGCCCTACGTAATCCAGCAGCAAAAATTAAGTGTCACTCAGGCCCATTCTTAAAACATAACAGACCATGTCACCAAAGGTTTTTTACCAACAAGAAAAATGTAATTATCACTTTTTTGGCATCATTTCATCTTCTAATGAGGATAAATATGTCTGTAAATGTTGCATTCTTTGGAGATAACAGTCAAAATATTAAGCACTTGCTGGTGAGAGTAAATTTAAGCTCTTGCAAAGGGGGTCTCTCTACTCTTAACTTCAGTTTTCTAACTGCTATTCAGGACAATTTATTTTATAATTAAATTCTATTAGGTTATGGTGTTATTTTTTTTCTTATGTCACACTGTAATATGAATCATTCAACAAATCCTACAGAAATTTGGGTATTGAATTCTGACAAACTTCAAAGTGGTTTCATTTCTTACCTCTAGAGAAAACTATACCTGTGACCTGCACCCCTCTCAAGTAGAAACTTCTACAAGATGACTCTGGGAATGCTGACCTCTCTGGCACCCACAGATGATGATCATCTCCACTAGGCACATTAATTAGTTGCAAAAATAATTAACTGGAAGCCATATAATCAATGCCAGATGTTTTAGAGTTGCTTAATTTTGGATTGCAGCTGCTACTGGTTCCCTAACTTAAAATCCTGAATATTTTTCCCAGAAAAGGCCAAGCTTCATCAACAGCTGCTTGAATTCTTCCAGCCCAAAGCTGGGGCTGTGACCTCACACCCCTGCACCATCCCTTCTGGTTGGACACACGAGAGTTTGGGTGACACTGGAAACTATTGGTTAATTTTCTATTTCCCTGAGCATCTTCCTCAAAGAGATGTCTCTGCCTTGGGAAGAAGCAAAGCAATATGTCAGGGTTGGTGTATTAACATGCTCATGTTTAGAACCATGTGATATTTGTGTAGGAGAACAGTGAGGGGTGGAAGGAGGGATTTGTGTCTGTACTGTGGTGGCTTTCTGGGGAGGAAGCTCTGTGGCTTCTTCAGGTTTTACTAAACATTGCAGAGGGGAGATTTCTCTTTTGTTGCTTATTTAAATAATGGTCATTATCTGCTCACGAGTTCAACACCAGGTTTTTGGGTTTTAGTGTTACCTTCAGACTATATTAAAAACAGTATATTTTCACTGGTCTTGAACTACTTTTCACAGACATAGTTATATAGTGTGCCTTGCTAAATTTATCCTCACATGGGCTTAAATTACATTGTATACTTACTGCAAATTAACCAAATGCAGTGGAATTTTGTTGGGGAACTGATGTCTTAACACCCTGATTGTCGATATCCCACCAAAGACATTGAAAGAAGTTTATCAGATACAAGTGTGATTGATTTAATGGGAGGAGGAGCACTTGTTCTTTTAATTGCAGCTCTTCCACACTGTGAATGCAGTGGGGTTCCTTTTGAGCCAGCAGCTGTTGGTGGCACACCGTTAATGTGTTTTTCCCCTTGGGAGCCATGGGCTCTTGCACCCTCGTCCTTTCTGGCTCTCCTCA
>VRYO01002772.1:84088235-84109171 GCA_009812075.1 Sialia sialis
AATATGTATGAATGACTGCCTTACTGCAGCCACACATGGTACCAAAGGTGGAGATGTAAAGAGCTATCTGTGTCTGCCTAGATCATAACCAGAGACTGAGGTGTGAGCCATGGAGCTTAAAAATCGAAGTAGACACAGGCTATACTGATATCTATACTGATAAATTCCTGAAAGGAAATTCTAGATTACTGCATGAGTTCTTAAAAAAACTAGTAATAACCTTTGATCATTGTGTTTGTTCCATTGCAGACAGATATAGGGTTAAATCTCCTTGTTAGTGATGAAAGCTGAGCCAAGGACAAGCATAGCTGGTGCTTTTGTATGTGCCATGCCTAAAAACAGGAGTTCAGTTCCAAAACTTCATTGGAAGTTTCTGAGCTTGCAGCTGTGCCATACAGCACTTTGTAAACACAAAATAGCACAGAATATATTCAGTAAGCTATTTTATTTTTCAAATGGAGGAGTGATAAGAATCATTGCTGTTTATGCAAAGAGATTATATTAATCAAACATCTAATACAGTAAAAGAAAACAAGTAGGAGGGATTGAGGGACCTTGTTTTTTCCAGTATTTGAGTTTCTTATTCACTGTTATACAACTTGTCACTTATAGAAATAAAACACTATAGTGATTTGCCATGCATCTTTGTATCAACTTTGTTTTGATCACCTTATTTCTTAAATCAATATTGCTGTTTCACTTCTAATATAGTAGTCTGAAAACACTACCAGCATGCAGTGAATAGGCTGAAAGAGAAAACCATGATTTACAGAGAATGTAGGGTGTTTGCCCCTGCTGTGTATTTTCAACAGATTCCTTCTAAAGAATAACTTCAAACTTAAAAACTGGTTTCTAGAGCATTTTTACTGCTGAAGGAATGCATGTATTCAAATATTTCCTGATCTTCACACTTACACAGGCTACCTGCTAGCAAATAATTTTTGTTTATTTTGCATCTTGCTTCAAAAGATCTATTCCTGGCTTTGTGCTAGAAATTCTCTCTTCCACACTTTGGCACCTGCCTTGGGGCCTTTGATCATGTAAGATGTATAATACAATTAAAATCAATAACCTAGGCTTCACATCTTCAATTACTTTTATATTCTGCACCAGTTCTTAAGAGGATTATTTTGATTCTCTGTGAAAGTCATGTTGTCTATAGAGTTGGGGCAAACGTGTCAAGATTAAGTATCTGCCTCTGGTGCTGATGGCAAAAGGATAATATAGAAATTATATTGCAGTGTAAAATACAGGATGTTTTTCTAGCTTGTCATTAGTCAATTCTCCAAATTTAGTTTTATTCTTGTCCATTGTGAGCAGCAGCAAAACCATCCCAGCACATGCACTGGGAGTGTTCCAGGGCTCCTCTTTGGTGCAGCATTTCTCTTCCTGCTGCCACTCCTGGAGGTGAATTTGTGGATTGCCCTGGGGAAGGCTTACCTCGATGACCAGTGTTGCTGTGTGCTTCTTGCCATACATCCTTGGCTTGTAGCCCACTGTTATATGGGTTCCCACAGTGCCTTCTGGCAGAAGTTCTCCAGCTTTTGGCATCACAAGGAAATCGGGGTCGCTGCCTGCCAGGAAGTGTGCAGTGAATGGCTCTGGGTCCCTGCAGAAAAGCACAGGAGACTTTAACAGCATCTTATCTGACACCATGTGGCATGACTCAGGAAACATGGCATGGAATGAATATGGAATATTAACAGCATTCTTACTGAAAGAATAATTATTCTGTAGTAATTGTTTATACATGGGGACCTGCATACAGATATTCAATTTAAAACATATTTACATGCTATTATAAATATTATATTAACTACGGAATAATGAGAGCATTTGCCATTAGGAAAAAAAAATAATGTTTTAACTTCTAAAGATAGCATATGACAGAAGTAAATTCAACATCAGAGTGAAAATCCATTTTTCCTACTAAAAGCACTCCCTTTTCCACTCTCTAAATAAATAAAACTGACAAGCTACCCATTTTATTAAGGTTTATGACTGGAACTGAATTTGCATTCTGGCAGAGTGTTACTAGACTAGGAGGGAGTTCTGAAAGGCTTGAAATGAAGATATGAAAAATAATTTTTTATCACTGTTTCACGTTTTTCATATCCTATAAACTGAGCATTTTAAGATTTTGCAGTAGCATAATTAGGTTCCTCTATTGATAATATCGTGTATCTCTTATCTCAAAGGATTTCTGTCACAGGTACTGCAGATCTTGTCTAATGCCTTGGTTCACAGCAGTGCTGCTGGACCCAAAGAAAATCCCTAGTCCTGGTAAAGAGAGTGGCTGAGCTCTATAAAACAATCTTAGGCCAATCCCAAACTAAAGCCTGTCCATCTCAATTCCTCAGGGACTTCTTGCCATAAACATTCTCATGAAAACAATGTACATTTTTGTATTTTCTGGCGAGGCATTCTCCTTTTAGTCTTTATATGTGTTACTGAGGACAGCTCTATCACCCTCTGGACAGAAGGAGAGCATAGGAAATTGAAAGCAGAAATACAATGGGATGGTCAAAAATTAATCCACAACACCCTGGCACAATACAGCAGGGCAAGCATTGTGCACGCTTAGAGGAAACACATTTTTTGTTGATAAAACCTGAAGAATGAAAAGCTAACAGCATCTCAAAGAAAAGCTGTTCAAATCTGTTTATTCATGGACTGTCACACCAGAAATAACACTTTTCAAAGAAAATACCCACAAAGAAATGAAATTTAATATTTTATGGCAAGTCATATCTCTGCGGAAATGTTCTACATTTCCTGGGCAAGCGCTGTCCTGTGGGTGGCATGCTGGGCTGATGTAATTTTGTTTAAAAATAGCCCTCCTTTGGAATATGTCCTCATCAAAGATTGTACTATATTCAAAATGCTCTCTTGAAAAGAAAGGGCATGCCACCAGTTTATAGAAAGAGTGAGAGTGCAGAAAACAGAAACTGAAAAGCTTCTGTTGCCTCAAAAAAATTATCTGATATTCAGCAGAGCAGTTGGACTTGGGTGCATCAGCAGATTTAGCCTGACTTTTCTTTTAGGCGAAAGCAAGGTGGGAAAAAGTACTGAATGTCTGAAACTGCATTTCCTGCCTTCCAGTATGGACATCAAACCTATGCTAACAATTTCTTTGTGGTGCCTAAAGCTGTGCAGCTGAGTTTATAGCCCTGGGCCATCAGCACTAATCCTGCTGGGCCTGAGCTCCCATCCATGTGCCAGATAAGCCTTGAGATTTCACATCTTTGCTTCCCACAAGGAGAGCTCAGCTGTGAATGTCCAGAGCACATCTACAATACACAGACAAGTATGGGATCAAAAAGAAGTGACAGATCTAGACTGAGCAGCAGAGTAGAGCACTTATCAAAAATCCCTGAGATAAATATTGAAACCCTCATGCTGAAAACAGAGACCTAGACATGACTAGGCTCAAGAACATTTTAAGGCAGCACATTCTGTATCTCCTGTGCTCAGTCTATTTTCCAGTGAATAGTTAGGAACAAGTCCTTGGTGTCTTTGTAAGACATCGAAGAGCATGACTTGGACTACAGATGTGGTGATGAAATGCTGGGGGAGATGAGGCAGGGGACAGGCAGACAGCAGATGCAGCAGACACAGGAAAATACAGATCTCATTCCTGCTGAAATTGCGTCTTAGCAGGGAGTTATGCTACAATAGCTTGTTTCAGAGTTTTTCAGAGACATCAAAACAGTCAGAAAACACAGGGGGGAAAAAGCTTCGGTTTTTGTCCAGACAAGGAGACCAGACAGTTTAAAGTGAAATTGTCCAAAAACTCATCTATAATTACGCACAAGGTACAGTAATTTCACGATTATAAGCCGCACCTTTTTCATTGAAGAATCCAGCCTATCCCAGTAGTGCGGCTAATCATCAGGTGCAGCTTATTTATGGACAAATCCCAGTGAAAAGCCAACCCAGAAGTGAGAGCCGGCCGGGGAGGGCGCCTGGGGCTGCCTTTAAAGGCTTCACTGGTCTATGAAAACTATTTGCAACTTGAGTACCTGACACCAAACCCTGCGCTGGTGCGATTCTGTTACTAACTCGTTACTTTGTCACACATGGATCCTTGCTAAAAAAAAAAAAAAAAAAAAGAAAGCGGCTTATATATTCGGGTGCAGCTTATAATTGTGAAATTACTGTATTTACTATGTCAGAGAAAATTAATGGTATTACATCACTCTTGTCAGACTTTAATTTTCAGAAAGAAAAAATAATAAAAAAGGTTTAAATAAAACCTGCACACTTATTGACAGCATTATCAGAAGATACTAGAGGCAGTCATATTTTTTATCATGTTGAGTAAAATACATAAAGGCATAAGAACTTGCATGAACACACACAATCACAGCTAAAACCTCCTTGTTCCCAAAAGCCTGTCAGCTTTAAACAAGAGTCAGGATGTCTACTGTGTGCAAAACGTTTCTCAGAGTAGAAACTATGTCCAAGTAAGGAAAATAGAAATCCTGACCAATTAAATGTACAGAGATGATAGGCTAGCTGAGATTCTGATTAAGATGGTACAAAAAACAGCAATTAAAAAATTATAAATAATCAGAAACAGCAACCTTTCACTGATAAATCTTGCATTGTTTAAAAAATAAACCTAAAGATACCCCCTGGGACAAAACAAGCAGTGCTTTCAGTGCTGTTCACATTAGGGAGATGAACTGGCATGCTGGGTACCTCACAAGCATAAGTAAATTGCTTTTTCTTTCTCATCTTTTATAATAAAGATAAATCTGGAGATGAAATTCCCAGAATAGCACCAGAAATTCAGACATTATAATTTTCTGTGCCTGTATATTTAGTGTATAATTACAAATTAATAATTATTTTTTCTAAAATGATTAAAATTTAATTCCTCCTTTTTGATTACTCCTTCAGGTGAAACAGCTCTGGAGTCAATGTTTGGCTGGTCATTTCTCAGCCATGAAGGTCAGCTGGGAGGCAGTCTCCACTTTTTCAAAAAAGGTGGCACATAACATACTTTATAAAGTTTGCTGAAGTGTAGTTTTGAGAACACATATACAGCAAACACAAATAAATAAGAAAATGTAAGGGTAGAGGCCTTACAAACCAAAGAAAGTAAATGTGTTTTCTCATCTGTTTTTCCTTAACTCTGCTTACAATAGT
The DNA here is from genome assembly GCA_009812075.1 of Sialia sialis. Lineage (NCBI taxonomy): Eukaryota > Metazoa > Chordata > Aves > Passeriformes > Turdidae > Sialia > Sialia sialis. The sequence goes on from VRYO01002772.1 coordinate 84,093,390, forward strand.
TTGATACTGCCATCAGAAAACATAAACTCTGTCCTTTCCCAAATAATGAACAAGAGTAAACACTAATTTGAATTGAAATAATAATTGGACAAGCAAATCATGGCAACCTAGAAAAGAGGAAACTGAGCTGGTCTTTAATGGACATTTTTACAATTATTTCTTTAATCTTGTCCTTAACTAGAATGCTTATCAGTGTTCTCACACTACACAGTTTTCAAATTATTAAACTAAAAAATAATACCAACTTATATTTTCAACTGAAGAACTTAAAATTTATATTCCTTAGAGATCACACTCCAAATCTAATAGAATACCTGTCAAAACGAAAAATATTTATTAAACATTATTAAATTATGTCTCAAAATACGTTTAATGTTTCTCTTCCCAAAACTACTGAAGCAATAAATTACTCCTGCAGAAATGTATTTCTTTACAATACTCAGCATTTTGAAAAGCCATGCATTAAAATACCAGCACGTAGCCCTTTTTATCAAATGCTTGGGTATTTTTTGCTAAAAAAGAAGAGGAAAATAAATGTCTTAATCTGTAAAGTAAGTAACTGCTTCAAGAAATAAGAGATATGAAAATGTTACACTAGTTCAAGTGATTCAAGCAACAGTTAAACACAACTAAATTTATTTCTCGCAATTTTTAGTTAACACCTGTTGGATGACACAAGAAATTTCAGTTAATACACAGTCAAGTCCCTTAAATTTATTAAGTGAATCCATTGTCAAATTCTATAGTGATACTTGGTGAAATAGTGAAATTTAGATAATATCAACAAAAAAAATTACAATGGAAAAATAATACAGTGACTCATTATTATTTATAAAAATTGGTTAAGTTTCAAACCCAAACCAACTGTGGTTTATTTTCCATTCTAAATCCTGAACTCTGGACATCAGAAAGGTTTTAAAACTCCAGCTGTCACTTCTGTGGCTTTGGAAAGGCTGCTTTAGAATTAAAGGACTTTTTAAAAATATGAGCAAACACTGAATGAGAAATGCCTGTCAGGGAATGCTTTACCAACCCTAAGATGGCTTTTTGTTGTGTACATGTTGTAAAACCACAGCAGGAGTTAGAGGTTCTGTCTTCACAAGACAATTTCTGTCTCATCCCTGTTCTACCCAGGGGTGCAATATTTACAGATTGACTGATGACTGCACATAGGTCCTGGCTAAACGTGTGACATGTCAGGTATTGTTTTAGGAAGGATGATCATACATTTTTGAAAGGTCTGCTGAATGTTAACATTATCATTATTTTCCACTAGTCCCCATTCAGGCTCCAAAACATGGAGCCCAGTCAACATTTGTTCTTTGCAGTTGCCACTGTGTGGAAAGTGCTAAGATGAAGTATTCTAATTACATCCTTAGACTGGTGGTAGAATCTTGCAGAACTGCTAACAAAGAGATTGGCAGAGGAATCCAGGCCTGTAACACACAGCAATGTGACAGAAAGTGAAGGAGAGGATACATAAACCGAGAATTTACCATTTTTCTGCTGCATACTTAATCCTGGCTCATGTTAGTGCTAATGAAATACAGCAGTAATTAGAGTGAAATAAAAACAGTTCTTAAAATTGTAATTGTAAACATTTTTTTTTTATTTTCCTTTTCCCTTCAAAATAAGGCAGCATAGAGAAATAAAATGGGTTACCCACTACTTCCTCAGAATTAAAACTAATTTTGTGTGACCAAGGAATGTTTTTAATTGAACACTTACTGTATGCTTTAGGAAATGCACATCGAAGAAATAAGGGAAATCTCCAATGAAAAGTAGGTTAAGAAAACTAAACCTGCAAATGCAGTAATTTTAAAGCCTAATTTAATCTTTATTCTCATCCCCCTACCTCACCTGATTTGGGCTTTTTTCCCTTTTTTTCTAGTTGTGTTTCCATAATCAGATGGAACCTTGGATTTTGCAGATACTCCTCAGTGGACATCACATCAACATGAGGCTGTTTGCTTTTGTCACAACAGGTGCTACGTTTTTCAGAGGGGCAGTTTGAGTTTATCCAAGAAATTTCCTTAATGTAACAAATATCCTGCTTGTGTTAAACACAGGATTGGAGTGACAGGGCAGGATGGAAAGATGGAAAAACATCTACTGCATATGGGAAGCCATACATGACTGTAACAATCACAGGTACATGGGAAGACAGAACTAAATTGGCAAAAAGGAACTCTGCATATGAGAAAGAAGCAGACAGCACAAATAGGAGAGAATTATCCCCCAGCTTGAATAAACCTTCAAAAGTACTGTAGTTTACAAAAGATTTCCAGGTGAATATAGTGTTCACAATTATCTATCTATCCCACACATCTCATGTTGGCTGCTGAAGTATTTGCCCTGGAAAACATAAGGTAACATTCTGCTGCAACTGGACATCAGTAGTTTAATGTGAAGAAATAAACCCAATCATTAAAATAACGATGTACAGGAAGATAGAGCAGTAAATAAGCTCCAAAACCCACTTCTGTATTAATACAAATGGCCCGATCCAAAACTTAATTGATTGAAAATACTTTATCTTCAGTATGCCAAATACAGAAATGGCTAATTTTCTTAAGCAAAGTATCACTTTGAGAGTTTTTATTTTATTTTTCAATTACAGATTTCAACATAAAATAATAGACCAATAATTTAAGATAGATATCAAATAAATTTCTGTAAGTTTTATTTCCAAGGATAATATCCTATCCTTTTTGGTTAACACTGCTGTCATTCTGTATACCATTGGCATTCAATAATGCATTTGGTATTAAAACAAGCACTAATATTATCTCAAACATTAGAGATCTGTACTAAAACAAATTACTCCAGTGGAAATGCTGCCAATGATTTCAGCTGGTGTTGAATTAAACCTACATTTATGATAAAATCTGAAAAAGGTCATCCATGAATGTTAAGAAGTGGTACATTTTTCTTATTTAGGAAGTGAAATCTGCTGATTTTACTCTAATCAAGCTTAATGCAAATACAAGAAACCCTTCAACAACATATCCCTTTGGAATTTTTAAAGCTGAAAGTAAAATATTGGTCTACTCTACTCCAAGTGACATATGTGCAGTTTTAAAAAAATACAGTAATTTCACACTGATAAGCCGCACCTATTTCACTGAAGAATTGAGCTGATGCCAGAAGCACAGCTAATCGCCAGGTGCGGCTTATTTATGGACAAATTCTGGAGAATTGCCAACCCAGAAGTGCGAGTCATGGGGGGAGCCACATTCCCCGCCCCTCAGCAGCCACGCGGGGGAGCAGGAACGTGCAGGTGCCACCGGTCCCCGGGTTTCAGGAGTCGTGTTGGGGAAGCGAGCGGACAGGTCAGGGAGCGCCCCCTCTGCCGTGAGGCAAAAGAATAAAAAAGAAAACAAGCGGCTGATCACCCAGTGCGGCTTATTTATGGACAAATTCCATGGTCTACACGGCTACCCGGAAGTGCGGCTTATAACCAGGTGCGACTTATGAGTATGAAATTACCGTACATTTGTTTTCTTCATGCAAAACTGTTTAGCTGCATTCTCAGTATCTTGCATTATTTTCTGGGGCAGATATTGGACTACTTCTCATGTTACCTTTAAATGTATCAAAAGGGTGCATTACATATTTTCATGAACTGCTGGAGCTTTCATTATTGCAGATCATTGTAAAGAGTGTAGCAATGACCTCCCATTTCTAATTGATCATCCTTCCTGAACAACTACACCAAAATCATTCATTCATTCTGAGATATTCTGTACGCACTGAGGATTTTGGGGGAGGGGGGAGGGAGGGGAGGAATGTGGAATTTAAGGAGGAAGGCCACATTTGAATTGCATTAGCTGTGAAGAAAAATAAAGCTAAACCCATTGATCTCATAAGTTTATTGTGGAGCATTGAAGAACTTCCTTTAATGTGGTGTGTATATATATATAAATATATATACATACATACAAGAATCCTAACCTGTTCTTAATAAGATCCCGAGCGTTTTTTAGGGCCTGTGGTTCTCAAATAACATTTGTTGCACCATAATGCACCCTGCTAGCTCAAAAATATACATAGGTGTTCTCAGTGATGCTGTGCAACCCTCACATCTGCAGAGTCCCTGCCTAGCAGGTTATTCAGAAATCCCCCTGTTTTCCCCACAGTTACTCCTAAAGCAGCAGAGCCGTCAGCTACTGTCCAGCATAAGAAAACATCTATAAAAGACAGATCTATATATGTAAGGAGAAAAAAACCCTACGTCTCTTAAAGTAGCAGAACTCATTCTCTACGGATTGTGCTGCTAATTGATCACTAATAAAATTCCAAAGGGCTGATCTTTTTCAGGGAGGATCTGTAAGATGTCACTTGTATCCTATTCAAACAATTTAAACAATGTTTTAATATTCCATTGTTTTATTTTTAATTGAAATAATTTGTGTTATTCAAACATTAAATTATGCCTGTAATATATATTTTTCCTATGTAATTGCTTTTAAGCTGCAATTATTTCCAATTATAGTGCAAACACTATACTGCATATTGGTTGGCTGTGTGTTCTATTTCTATGCAAAACCTCCACCACCACAATCTCCAAAGCAAATCACAGGTAAGAAAAAGCAATATATAAGTTATAGAGCAGATCACAGAATTACAGAAGAGGTCAGGTTGGAGGAGACCACAGTGGGTCATCAGGTCCAGCCTCCCTACTCAAGTGGACCATCCCAGAGCACACAGCACAGGATTGTGTCCACACAATTCTTGAGTATCTCCACTGGGAGAGACTCCACACCCTCTCTGGACATTCAGTTCCAGTGCTCAGTCCCTGCACAGTGAAGAAATTCTTCCCCATGTTCAGGTGGAAGTTCCTGGCCATCAGCTCCTGCCTGTTCCTCCTGTGCATTGCTGGGAGCAGGGAGCAGAGCCTGGTCCATGCTCTGACCCGTCCCTGCAGACACTGACACACAGGGATGAGGGCTCCTCTCAGCTCTCTCTTCTGGAGGCTCAACAGCCCCAGCTCCCTCAGCCTTTCCTCACTGAGATGCTCCAGCCCCTCCATCATCTCTGGCACCCTGCACTGGACCTGCCCCAGCAGCTCCATCTCTCTGCTGTGCTGAGGAGCCCAGAACTGGACACAGCACCCCAGGTGATCCTCACAGGGCTGAGCAGAGGGGCAGCATCACCTCCCTGACCTGCTGGCAGTGCTCTCCCAAAGGCACCCTAATGACCTGAGTTCCTGGTACTGTTTGTAACACAGAGCTTTTTTGGTACATGCAAACATTACATCTTGCATTTGAAATTACACCTTGCTATAGAAAATAAAGTTGGAATTTGTTTAAGGGCAAAAGAAAATCTATCTCCCATCACAGCTCTTCCTTTGTACAACTGTAATGACTCAGGTTTTCTAACACCTTTCTGGAGAACATCAGGTATCTTCACTACTATCAAACACCTACCAGGAGATTACAGTACTGCCAGAGCAATTGCTTCACTTTTGTCCCTGAAACAGCCATTCTGTTGAAGCTGTTAACTTGAACACTGTGATAGAAGCCTCTGTCAGAGTCCTCAATAACTAACATCACTGACAGACATCTAAAAACTGCAACAACTGTCCATCTGAGAGACACAGCTTTTGGAAATAAGCTTTAAAAGATCAGTTGTAACCATATCCACTTTCTGATGAAGATGAAACTGAAGGATGAATCTGCAATGAAAATTCCAATCTGCATATCTGTCACCTTTCTAGATATATAGTAAAAATAGTTAATTTAAATGAAAATAAAAGAAATTTTAAAACTTCCATAAGCTACATGGATTGTGAACTTTATGAGTCATTCAGATTCATTCTTTTTAATATTTTAAAACTTATCTATCATTACCACAGTTTATTCCTTGACTTCTTGCTGTATACAAATGACATTTTAAGCTTGCTATAGAATTGTTAAAATATGAGAAAATAATTGAAATATGTAAAAATTGTACATTAACAAAGGTTTCTGCAGGGAAAAAGGAGAATAACAAAATACTGAAGAATTACACCATTATTTTAGCAAGTAGAAGTAGAGATGAATTCATAGCACACTTACATAATAACTTTAAAAAGAACAGCACATTTAAAGATTTTTACAGCACAGTGTGAGGGAATGTTTTTAACTTGGTGGAAGCATAAAGTACCTTGAAAAAAAATCTATTAGTAAAAGCACTAGCTTTTAAAGCTTTACTAGTTAGCCTTTAATATCAGAAAAACATCTTCCTTAACATCCTATTACACATTTTAACATCCTCCCAAACCTTTTAGGGCAAAAAAAGTCATAACACAAACATCTGGATTTATTCCACAGATTTTCTCTTAAACCAAAGGCTAAAAGTAGAATGCTTCTGTGTTCTACAGCAAAGCTTCAAAATCACATTTGTCACCTAAACAATGCAACTCTTGAATAGCTGCATTCCAGTTATGTGTCCGTTGCCCAAATTTATTCGAACTAATGTGTTTGAGCAGGAGTTGTACCCTCAGAAAAGTGCATAAATTCTAGAGTGCGTTTTTACCTTGTCTGGCTTGTGAGCTTAAAGCCAACTATGGATTCCTTATTCAGGCCAACTGCTTCGATGTTGATCACATCATCCACTTCTGGCTCCGTGGCAATGAACACCAGTGGAAACTTCCAAAGGCCTCCTGCAGTGCACTGAATTGTGACAACTGCCTCATTCCTTAAAATGTCAGATAAGAACAGTCAATACATGGAAAAACATTATGAAGCATAAACTGATTAATCCACAAAAAAATCGTTGTGTGTGTAGAAGTAAACTATAGTTAAATGAAAACTAAAATTACTTTAAACCAGAATTCATCCCTAATTTTGTGCGGTGTATATCTGTTAACTTGACTGGAATGTAGATTAAATAGCACTAGATATTTACAGCAAATTACAAGAACATAATATGAAAGTAACATTCCTGGCACAGCCATGAGATTTTATTCTTCTTCTGCTTGCTCTCTTTTGAATTTAAAAAATAATAAAAAAAAAAAAATCAACTTATTTTATTTTATTTTACTCATTATGCTTCATTTACTGTGATGTTAGAGGAGAATTTTGTCCAGAACATTTTAGCAGTTCATGTTAGGATCAAATTGATCTGACAAAGGTCTATGTACTTAAGCAAAATGCCAGACCCTGATGCCTTTGGCCTGTCTAAGAGAGTTGGTGCTGGAGATTCTAAAGATAACAAAACTAATTAATTGCAGTCACTGAGTCCTCTGCACAAAGTCTAAGCCTCAAATACACAAAGATTAAAAAAAAACCAGACCAAATTTAAAAATCATTAAATAAAAACAAGAAGAGAAATGAAAAGGCTTTTCTAAATTCCCCTCCCTCTGGCACAATGACTCTGAATTGGGTGGGTGGATCATTCTTCCTAAAGGTTTGCTCTTTGTTTATTTATTTAACCTTCTGGAATACTGCAAATAAAGAGTAACCTCCTGCCTCCTAAAGGTAACTTTTTTCCTGCAATCCATGACACTCAGTAGGGACTGGTCCCTATCACTCCTGGTAATGTCAGGACTCTGAATTTACTTCATGCCTGAAGTCACTAAAGCTTCTTTTCAGCCTCCTCCTGACCCACAGCTGACTGTACCCAAAGGAAGAGCCAACTTCCCTCTCTCCAAAAGGATCTCCCTTCAGCAGTTTCCTTTTAGAGAAGGGAGATTTTCTTATGCCAATCAAAGCACATGCATCATTTGTCACATCACAATTATAAAAAAGGAGAATAATTTCCTGTGGATCATTGTTACTGGGGCAGTAGAAACTAATTTCAAATTCAACCGTCGCATATCGTCAAAGAATATGCACAGAATATGCACAAAGAATATGCTTGCCCAGGAAAAGTTTTCCAAGACTGATAGACCATCTTGTTTGTAAGTTTTTTATGAATTATGAGAACAAATAATTTTCATTTGAAGTCTTTCAATGTTTAGAGGTAAAACAGTGCACACACAGAGTATGGAAATAACACAACAGAACCATCTCACAGGCACTAAAAAGAAACACTCAGTTTTAACACCAAAGATATCATACTGAGAAGCAGCAAGAGAGAAAATTTAAAGCAGTAGATCTCAGAGGTGAAAATAAAGTGAGGACAAGAATGCAGGGAAATGATTATGGAAGTAAAAGTGAGCAGACAGGATTTCATTCCATGTTATTTTGGTAGTAAGGAACAGGATCTTACCTCATTGGTTTGCAAGGTGCAAAAACTACATTGAAGATCAGAGTTACAATTCTGGATTCTGTATCCCACTCTTTTTCAACCAGCTGTATACCAACCAAAGATTCAAGCTGAGATCTAATTTCATCTGATTGATATTGCAATTCATACAGAAACTCCAGTGTTGCAGGGGAATCTAAATGATACAGGAGAAAAATATCAGCCTGTGTGTGCTGTAATTTCACACAGTTGGTTGGCTCACTGTTACAATTCTTCCATTTGTTACTAAAAATGACAAATAAGCAAAACTAGCAATTATCTAAAACTTAAGTGATTCCCTTCTGACTGCATAACAAAATCTTCCCATTTCATTTGAAAGGCTTTATGGTTTCCAGCAAAATAGCAGCTGGAAAACTTACTTGGGATATGTGAATGGTAATGGCAAAATTGCTCTGGCTGGTGAGATATTTCTAGTTCATCAGCCAAATGAAAATTTCATAATACTCTTTTTGAGTAAAGCCATTGGGACAATTGAAAAAAAAAATCATTAAGGACATCAATGCCATTGATGGCTGCAAGCCTGAGAAACAGAATACAGAGAAACAGTGAAGATGTCACCAACAGCCTCTTCTCTTATTCCCTGGAGCAGCTATGAAAAGTCCAAGTACTAATGAGATAAAAATAAACAGCTGAGCTTCTTGAATCAAATGTCTCCTCCAGCTGTAATAAAGAAAACTGAGATATTCACTATACAATAGTAATTTTTGCACAGAAGGGAACATTTCTATGAGGAAAAGAATCTCAAGCTGCTAATCCATTTAAAAGTTTTACACATTTTATGGATAAGAAGTGTTTTAACACAACTACTAATTCCTACAGGAGGTTTCATTTTACTGTGACCACCTATCTCAGGGCACATTTTGAATTTTCACAGCTGAGTACAAATGTACAGAAGTGCTGTGTGTGCATCCCTGTTCACATATCCTGGCTGTACAATGCCAGGCACCTGCAGAGTTAATTCCCAAGACCTTCTGACTCAGAATGCTAAAATACAGATGACAGATTTGTTTATATAAAAAGTCCAAGAGACAATGTTGGAGAAAAGCTTATTTTGGTACTGCCAATCTGTAAAACTATCCAAATTTAAGTGAGTATGGAGATGCCTTCCCACACTTTTAGTCCTTTGTCCTTCTCTGAAATGCACAATTTCCTCTTCCCACTTCAGCAGCTAACAGGAGGCGTGAATTTTGTTGCTTCATTTTTATAACACAAAGATTAACTCTAAGAAATGTAGCAGCTTTTACTGAACCATTTGTAACTGTTTAGATTGTTTTTACAGACCTCTGTACAATATATACCAGATTAGAATCAGACAGATTTAAGCAAAGTACAGTAATTTCACGATTATAAGCTGCAGCTTTTTCATTGAAGAATCCACCAGCCTACCCCAATAGTGCGGCTAATCATCAGGTGTGGCTTATTTATGGACAAATCCCAGCGAAATGCCAACCTGGAAGTGAGAGCTGGCCGGGGAGGGCACCTAGGGTTGCCTTGAAAGGCTTGGTTGGTCTATGAAAACTGTTTGCAACTTCAGCACCTGACACCAAACCCCGCTGGCAGCGATTCTGTTACGAATTTGTTACTTTGTTACACATGGATCCTCACTTAAAAAAAAAAAAAAATGAAAAAAACAAGAAAATGAAAAAGTGCAGCTTATATTCAGGTGCGGCTTATATATGAACAAACCCCGTGGTCTACCCGGCTACCGGGACGTGCAGCTTATAATTGTGAAATTACTGTATTATGACCAGCATAGGGGATTATCAATCACAGTAGATTATATACACACTGAGTACCAAAATACAGGATTTCCATGTATACAGAGTCTTCATTACAGTAAATGTTATCTGTTAAAATGAAATTCAACATGACAATTTTCTCCTAAAATCTATAACATTTCGGACCATTCTGCATTGTTTCATCCTTGCTGTTTTTCCATTTGAAAAATGTAAATTTTATGTCAAGCGTTCAGATTCCAACACAGCCCAAGGCTTTTAGGAGTCACCCTTGACAAATGCTAGAACATGAAGATTCAGATGCTCACAATCAATGGAAGAGAAAGGATGACAAAATCTGGAGCATTTCACAGTGGAAAAAAAAATGTAGCTGTTGAGCAGATGCTTCTCTTAGCACTTGTATCACACAATGCTACTCAGGAAAAGCTTATTTTATGGTTCAGGTGCTAGGAACGTTGGGAACTGCACACTGCTTTTAATATCCAGACATTTGGGTTTGCATTGACATATATATATAACTTCTTAGTCAGATGCAATTAAATCCTTTTTTTTTTTTCTGTTCCAGGCTGTTTTGCAACCTGTTCTACGCTTATATTAAGTAATTAGTTAAAATATTTTGTACTTCCAACATTTAAAGAACAAATAATGCTTTTATGAATGCCAGTATTTGGAACCTTGTTATATTGGTCCGTTCAGCTCATTTTGATCTAGACTGCTGATCTAGTTTAGCACTGGTAAAAAATGTAAAACAGAGTTATATTTTTCATCACAGCTGCCCTGAAGACTCCTATATTATCATGCTGTGGGAATTCTCTGTGAAATGTTAATATCTGATTCTAGCAATGCTGTAATACATCTGCTGCCTAAATAAACTGGCAGAACCTGGAATAAAAAAAAGGTATGAAACAGATAGGAAATTGTCCAATTTGTCAAATATTCAGAGTTCTCTTGACTCTTAGAATTTCTAGTTTCAATTAAAAAGAAGATATAAAACATGGAGATAGCACTAACATTTTCTTTAAAGCAAAGTTAAAAAATGTAACATACTGCTCAAATAGGCCTTGACTCTTTAGGCCCAGCTCTTTGTACCCTTTCATTCAGTTTTCTCTTCATTTCAATTTGGTTTTCTCCCTAAAAATCACCATTTTTAATACAGGTAAAATTCTTGTTTTATCTAATACAAGATATAAAACACTCATGCAAATATAAAAGCATACCCCAATTAATCCACTCATGTTCTGTAAATAGAGAGCTTCAGCACAACACAGAGATATTTATCAATCCAAACACTGGGAAGATATAAGCATGCTATTTATATACAGATGGATAAATCTAGGGAATAGAAATTCTGATTATAAAAAATATTACTTCTTCCTATTTTCTGAATAATATTTCACCTTATTTATATAAGAAAAGAAATTATATTCTAAGGTAATTATTCCAAGATAATTTTTAAAAAATAATTAAACATTTCTTTTTTTGAAAAGCAATTAATCTCAGTCTTCATGCGTTTTCATTTGTGTAATAAAGATTTCTAAAAAGGTAGCATGCATTTAGGCAACACTTGTGTGTGCAGAGCTACCGAGGCAACTAAGTTTAAAAAGAAACCAAGCTTTTCAGCTATACAGAACCATGACTTGGCTGTCTTTTATTTACAGCTGCCAGTAAGGACACTGCTTCAGAAGCTCTGGAATAAAAGTGTTGGGGTTTGTTTAAATAACCTCTAAAAAGATGAAAAGATATAGATCATTTTAAAAAAAATATTTTATGACTCATAAGACTTACAGCATAAAAACTCGATGGATTTTACACTCTGGGCATACAAATTGGTGAAATGTGAATTTTTGTGACTGCCAGAGCTACTGTAGAACTAATTAATAGATGCATGCATCTAAAACTAATGCATGTAAAATTTAAAGAACTATTCCAACAGGTTCCCAAAACAGGAATTCTTGGAAATTTAAATAACATTTTAGTGGAACAGAACATGTTTTCAAGGTTCAAAACAATTACAGTAATTTCATAATTATAAGCAGCACCTGTTTATAAGCCACACGGTGGGGTAACCGGGTAGACCATGGGATTTGTCCATATATAAGCCACACCTGAATATAAGCCGCAGTTTTTTGGTTTTTTGTGTTGTTTTTTTTAAGGGAGGATCCATGTACGACAAAGTAACGAGTTAGTAACAGAATCGCGCCAGCGCAGAGTTTGGTGTCAGGTGCTCAAGTTGCAAACAGTTTTCATAGACCAGCCAAGCCTTTAAAGGCAGCCCCAGGCACCCTCCCCGGCCGGCTCTCACTTCCAGGTTGGCATTTCGCTGGGATGTGTCCATAGATAAGCCGCACCTGATGATTAGCTGCACTACTGGGGTAGGCTGGATTCTTCAATGAAAAAGGTGCGGCTTATAATCGTGAAATTACTGTAATAACCAAGAGATTTGTAGATGGGCCTATTGCCTATGGAAGGCAGTGAAAGGCCCACTGGATATTTCTGACCTCAAACAGAGTTTCACAGTGTCAGGAGAGAAACATTTGTACCTCCCTCCTGTTTCTGAAAAGTGTTTGATTCCACTGAGGAGCAGCTCATTGTACACTGCATTTCCTGGTGATGGAAGTCTGATGGCCATGGCCTGGGAGGCTGCAGTCCCCGTGGACACCCAGGGGGATCTGCCTGGCTGAGCTCTCCACAAAGCTCTGAAGCAGCAGCACAAAACCATGGCAAAGGGGAGCATCTCCCTGAGGGACCCCTGTGCTTCCACACTGTCTCCCATTTCCAATGAGACAGATGGAAATTACGACTGTGGTGGAAACATGCTCAGACTGCAAAAGTGCTTGTCCTCATTGCAGATGCTTCTTTCCTTGGATGGATGCAGTAAAACAGAGATGCAAGTGAATTCACTTAACTATTCTTATTTGCAGTCATTTCATAAAGGAGAGAAGCACAGTCACCAAATACAAACATGTAATTAAAGCCCAGGCATGCATAAATTTGCAGTTTCATGCTTTGCATAAATCAGATTAATTATTTTCACTTGTTGCTGAATGTAACACACTGCACTCACACTGATTTTTTTTTGCTGGTTCTGATAATTTTCCAAGGCTGTGTCCATTGTGGCCATGACACCTAGGAAAGATTTCTTCCCCTCTTGATTTAACATTCCCCAAACTGCTAACACAGAGACTACAAAACCAGAAGTTAAGTACTCATTTGTACCAGAAATCTGGCATCTAATCTTCACCTTCCAAATCTTTTGACTTTTCTTTCCTCATAGCCTCTATCAGGTCTCATCTGACACTTGTCCTTTTGCTGCTTCTCCATTGTCTTCCAGGAATTTTCACATAGACACTGCTGGAACTCAGCAGGCAGTGGGGCATGAACATTAAATATGCAGTTCTGCCCCTCCAGCAAAAGTAGAGGCAGACAGAACACATTATTGCACAGCAGATTAAATAATTTTAATGCTGTTTGCATGTAAATATTCAAAAAAACAGCAAAAAGTGAATTGCAAGAGTAGTAAAGGAAAAAAGTAAAAAGAAGTTTAGTGGTCAAGAACATCCTAACACTTAAGTTGACATCATGTAGGTAGTAAGAGAAGAGATTTCAACTGAAAATTATACATCTGTGTCTATATATATATATATATATATATATATATATATATATATCACTGTAAAATGTCACAACTAAGCAGATAATAGCAGCAGAATAAACAAATTGCATAAACCCCCTGAAGACCTGGCTGTAGTTAAACATGCCTTTCACCAGATTTCTTCATCCAGGTACAAAAAAGCTGTATATGGAGCATTACAAATATCAGCAAAGATAACATAACCTTACTAAATCCCAGACACCAAATTAAAGTCATGGAAATTAATGGATAAAAAAGCTGATCTTCTTTTGTTAATAAAAATATTATTGATCCACATAGGAATTCAAGGAAGTTCTCAACATAGTTCTGCATATATGTCTTTATATCTCTTCTCTGCAAGTTTTTCTCTTTCCATATCCAGCCAAAAACTTTCATCTGCATCTTCAAGGCTCTACCGAATTCCAGTCTTGTCCACATCTTTTTTTTATCCTGCATCCCACTGCCTAATTCCTTAGCAACCGACAGGAATGCTTCTTCCCTAAATTTTCTCTTACATTCAATTTTTCTCTTTCCTATTTTTTCTCTTTCAAAACACTTCTTTAAAAGTGTTATCTACTTCTAAATCAAGTTTCTACTGTAAATAAGCAGCAAAAAGCATTCCCCCCACCCTTCTTTATTTTTTTTTAAGAATGTATTGCTTCAAAACACTGCATAGTTTAGTGAATGAAATGGAAGCTTGTGAACCCATTTCATGTATAAGAAACACATGGTGTGCATCTAGTATTGTTCCTTGCAGCTTGTTTCCATATATTCTCTCTCTCTGAATCCCTTTTTCACTAATTCTCTTTTTACTCAGCCTCCATACATCCCCTTCAACACTTCCTTTACTCTCATATTACTTGCACAGTAAGTTGAAACAAAAACCTCAACAAAAATCAAAAGGATTCTCTTCAGCCCAAAGGATCTCACATTATCTGCCTTTAGTCTGGCTTTTTACTAAGATTTGCATGCTACCCTATAAATTCTTGCTATAAAGGAAATAAATAAAATTTATGTCTTCATAACCATTATAATCCTTTTTCAACTAGTTCCCTTTTTAATTTAACCATGTCTTCATTTAGCCAGAAACTTTGGCAGATAAAGATCACATCTGTACCCTGGCACAGAAACATCAAAGCAGCTTCTTCAGGAACACATCTCATGATTTAGTCTTAATTCACACAGACATTATTTTTTCCGTGGCATCCAGAGCAATTTGCTTCACTTTCAATGTTGCCCACAGAAATCAGTAACAACTCAAGCTGGCTTTTAACCCGACCATTCCATTTGAACTGGAACACACAGAGGCTAAATTGAAAACCCACGTCAGTATTTTTTCAACAATCCTTGACAGCTTTACACTATACCATGGTCTATTACAAAAGCACGCACTTGTTATCTTCTGGCCTTTTTTAATATACAAAAGTGAGCCACAGAGAGTGGAACACAGCACTTAATCACTAGGGTCACATTCATTTTCTTCCTTTTCCTTACTCAACAGATTGCATTCAGTTACATGTGAAACAGAACATCTATCACACAGGGAAGTGTAAATTCCTCTACTATTTCATCTCATGGGAGGTACCCACTTGAGTTATGTTTTGGACACAAATCAAGTTTCAGAATTAATAAAAGTTTTGTGTAGTAAATTTCTGAGGTTTCTTAGTTTCCACAGCTGGCTTAAAGAAAGTGATGGTTCAAGGTTATCACTTCATTCAAAGTTCTGTGGTGATTCTATGTAACTTCTATTTACTTGTCTTATAGTTTCAGTATCTACCTCTATCTTCAAAGCTTCAGATCAAATTGTTTTTAAACTGTCAAAACAACAAGCCTGATGCAGTAATTTATAAAAACAAAGTTTTACACATTCTACAAAACAACAGGGGAAGTTTGTTGGGGAATTTTTGTGTCATGTTCTGTTGGAAATGTGTGGTGTGGGAGAGATGAAGGAGACCTAGAGATAATAGCTTCATTTTCTGTAAGAACAACAAAACTTGAACAATGCAACTTTAGAGACAGAAGACAAGGACAGAATTTTATCACAGCAATGACAACAGAATGTAATAACCTGGAAATGGAAGAGCATTTGGGAAAGGCTTGTTGCATGCATATGGTGTTTCACTACAGTGACTCAGACAAAGTTTTTGAGGCAAATTTACAGTAATTTCACACTGATAAGCTGC
>VRYO01002772.1:84122167-84151714 GCA_009812075.1 Sialia sialis
CCTGGGGCTGCCTTTAAAGGCTTGGCTGGTCTATGAAAACTGTTTGCAACTTGAGCACCTGACACCAAACCCAGCTGGCAGTGATTCTGTTACTAAGTTGTTACTTTGTTACACATGGATCCTCGCTCTTTTAAAAAAAAAGAAAAAAACAAAAAAAAAGTGTGGCTTATATCCAGGTGCGGCTTATATATGGACAAATCCCGTGGTCTACCCGGATACTGGGAGGTGTGGCTTATAATCAGGTGTGGCTTACAATCGTGAAATTACTGTAAAAGTTCAAGTCACATCAGGGAAGGAGAGAAGGGTTTGAAAAACAGCTCTCCAAAACACAAAACTGGAGTCGGGACTCGACATCTGAACTAATTCCCCATCAGCATTTAATCATAAAGTCTATGTGTGTTAAGCTTTTTGCTAGAAACACTCTAAAATTAAAATAAACTAACTAAATTAAGATGGGAAAATCTATTTTAAGTTAGGAAAATTGGGAATATTTAAAACTATACAACTCTGCAGGATTTCCACCTCTCCCTGTCAAAAAGGCCTCAGGACATCAAATACAGACTACTGCCTCACTTTATTATGAATGCAAAAAGCCATAGGAAATTCTTACCTAAACATATCTGAATTTCAGTATGGAAGAGTTTTATCATATACTAATTATGAAAATTAACCAACTGCTTTCCATTTGTGATTACTTCATTCTTGTACTTGTAGAAGTTCACCATGGAAAGAGCAATTTGATTTTGAATCATTTACTTGAAAAGTTTTGTACCATGAAAGAGCTTGAAAATATCATAATTAAAAATTGATTACAATGTTAATATCAAAATGAAATAAATAAACTTTTCTTTTTTATTTTGATAAAGGTTTAAGATTTTTCTTTAGATCTTTGAGGCATTGTCTACCAAGGCCATACCCAACCATACGCATATATTGTTGGCAATCACATGTTCAAAGTGAAAATCTTTTAAAATTAGAAACTTGTTCTTAATCTAGTATCTGAAATAAATAAGATTATATCCTACATAGTTGCAATGCCCCTGAAGACATCTGAGCTGGGATCCATCCCTCTGGATCAGAACACTGACATAGCAGTGACACACTACTCTCCCCCAGCGAGAGAAGAATCAGCTCTCTGCTGGGATTTGCCCATTTGGGGTTTGCTCTGGTCTAGTGGAGACAAAAGCATGTAAAATCTTTAAAACAGAAGATTATACTTTAGGATATATTTGCAATTAGATTGCCTTGAATCCACACATACATACCCAAATAATGTAAACACTTTGTAACACCATTACAGCACATCCTTAAGTTTCCTTTGCAAAGCTTTTAACAGATGACAAATAGAACAGACTGTAAACTTTGAACTAGTTATATACATTACATAGATATTTTGAATTGTAGCTTAATTGTGCCTGTTAAAGGACAGAGCCCCTTAGGGTTTTTTTAAAATAGATTTTAATACAGAATACATATGATAGCATTCTGGGTCATTGTGGCAGAAAATTTGTTATTGA
Organism: Sialia sialis; assembly: GCA_009812075.1. Taxonomy (NCBI): domain Eukaryota; kingdom Metazoa; phylum Chordata; class Aves; order Passeriformes; family Turdidae; genus Sialia; species Sialia sialis. Next base: position 84,123,685 of record VRYO01002772.1, read on the forward strand.
AGATCATGAAAAGACAAATTTAATAATGCTGCTGTTGAAACAGATTGTATTCACATTTTTAATAAAAAAATCTTCTCAACAGAAGATGTTCATAATAAGGGTAATTTTTACATCATCAGGCGTGCCTGCAGCTGTCAACTAACCAACTGATCATTAACTGCTAATACAGATTTATTTTATAATTATTTTGGCTAGTTAATAAGACAGTAAAATAGGCCTAATGGCAAAAATAATTTGCTTTTATTTTTTCTCTCCCATTTAGAGAATGTGGGCTAGCACACAGAAAATAGCTCTGTGTACAATTTTAATAAAAATCAGGGTTAGCTCCTATTTGCCTGGGAACCTCAAGTACTCTGTCAGGGATACCAAAAACTAATACCAATGGCTGATCCCTTGTCTCCGTGTCATTATTTTACTCCAATGAGTATCCACAAATTCTTTCTACGAAATCCACAGCAAGCCCCTTTTCTGAACTCAGGCACATCACATTTGGTAAGAAGCTTTGGGCCAGCTTTTGGTGATACCTCACTCCCCTTTCACTGTCCTACAGCTCATTAGGGAACAGTAAAAGTTAACAGAGTAAGCTCAGCTGAGCCTCTGAAGAGGGAAGGCATCTGACTCAAACCAAGGGCTGCAATTGAGTCAAGTGCCTTACAAAGAAGAGTGTGGAGCTCTGCATACTCCCTCACTGCATTTTTAGGTGACCTTTTGTTAAACCTTGCCTCTAGCTTCCCCAGAGGCTGCTGGAGAACACTGCTGGAGAACACTGACTCTGCAAAAGATTCCTCAAGCACTGAGCCTACAACTCAGAACTGGATTAGATAAGAAATCTAAATGAGATGTATTTCAAATGCCTGGCTACAATCCATTGGGACTGTGGTTGAGTTCTCTGTAACTTCTGTGTCAGCCCCAGAAAGCTCAGCACTGTGAAAGCTAAAATTAAAGCAGTGGATGCCCATGGATGGGATGTTATTTGGAAGGAATACAGAGGGGTAAAGATGCATTTTTTTGCCTCTACAGTAGGTTAGGAAAAATGTTAAGAGCAAAAATACCAGGCAGTGCCATGGTTAAAACTGTGATGGCAAGGAACAAAATATTCTGCAATGTGTCATCCTCCCCTTGAACTTTAACCTAAAGCCATGTATTTTTCATATTAGTAAGGTGCTTTGCAGGTAGATTTTCTAGTTGTTAAAGTGCATGTCCCTCATGCACTGCTCTTAATTTTGTAGCTCTGAGTGTTTCCCATTGATTTTACCCAGAAGAAGAGCACTCAAGCTCAGTCTCCTTTAATTGAAAAAGAGATGAGACAGAACTCAGAATATCTTGTTGAAGTCTCATGGAGAATCATTTAGAGGGGGCACTTCTTTTTGTTTGTTTGTTTTCTTGATAGTTTCTCCATTAAAATTACTATAGCAGCATTTTGATTAAACCCAGAGAGCTCTGCTAAAATTAGCACCGGCCATGTAAATGTCAAGCCAGTATAATTAGGTCTGTGCTCTCCTATTATCCTCAGGATCTGGAAAGGGCAACCTCCAAAATATTCATAGACAGCAGCTGGGGAATTATGGCTAATTCCTTCTCAAGGAATTCATTGAGAAAAGGAGAATTGATATCAGATAGTAAAGAGTGAGATATTGCCAGTGCACCAGTATCTGAAATGCATAAAAAAAGTCAGGCCTAGGTATTAATTTATTTTTATCTGCTGGAAGAGATAAAATCCTGGGTCACATATGAAAACTAGGATCTTTTATAGCAGCTCTCCCAGAAGTGTTCCATTGCTAAATCCCAAGAGTTTAATAAAGAACAGACATCTCTGCCTCAATTCTTATTAAGGGTGGGTTAATTTCTGATTTTTTTTATTTTTTTTTAGCGCTTCCAATGAGGCTGCTTGAATTTTTTATTCCCTTTCATTAAAACACAATCACAGTCCCTTGTTATGGATTCTAATTAAAAAACTGTGAGAGTAGAAGCCTGTGTTAGTTTTGCTACATCAGTATTATAATTATTCAGTCTCAATGAGTAAATAAAAATAAAATCTTCTGAATTGGCAGTCATCATACAATAGCCAACAGCCTCCATCTGTGCAAATATTCAGAATTTGACTGGACATGGTCCTGAACAACCTGATGGACATGAACCTGCTTGAGCTATGGAGGGTTTGGATGAAAAAAACTATTTCAAGAGGTTCCTTATACCTCAACAGTTCTGTGATTCTGGAATTCTGAGGTCAGGATAGATCACTAGGATTTTGTTTCTGTTTTCAGTAATTCATAAAAAATACATCCTTATTTGCAAAACCAGACACAGATAGTTTTCTCAGTGAATTACAGGTGATATGAAAACCAGGGCACCTGCAAAGCGAAAGCACAAAGGCAAGAACACGAGATCACCCTGACATAATCAGATTTTGTGTGCAATTAAAGGCAAAGGAGCAGGATACTCCTATTTGCATCTTCTCTGGGACAAATAAAATGAAACATAATGCACTTCAAGGTATTTCAATTTCCATACAAATAGGTAAGTAAAAGAACTAACACAGTAACCATGCAAAATGCCAAAAATTAAATTTGCCTTATCCCGTATTTTAATATTTACATCATCATTTTCCTCTCTTCAGTAAAGTTCATTTAGGTGGGTGGGGTGCAAGAGAGGTTCCTTTCACAGATGGTCCACAGTGATTGCATTTCTAGGGCACTCTCTGCTTCAGGAATTATGGATACTTACACCAAGAGGCAGAATTGTGTTTTTCTCTTTCTCTGTCAGTTTCACAAAATCCTAGAATACCTGAAGCTGGAATGGACCTCTGACAGACAAATGGTCCAATACCTCTCTCCAAGCAAAGTCACCTACATGGACCATGTCCAAAAAGGTTTTGGACATCTCCAAGGATGGAGACTCCACAATATTTTCTGGGTAACCTGTTCCAGTGCTCAATCTTCCTTGCAGCTAAAAAAGCATTCCCTTTGTTCAGATGAGGAGTTCTATGCTGTCTATCACTGGGCACAATTGAAAAGAGCTTTTTCCATCCTTTTTGCACCCTCCCTTCTGGTACTTCTGCAGAATAATATAATCCCTCTGAACTGATCAATTGCAGTAATTTCACAATTATAAGCCACACCTGATTATAAGCCACACATCCAGGTAGACCACGGTATTTGTCCATACATAAGCCGCACCCGAATATAAGCCCCACTTTTTTTTTTTTTTTTAAAGCGAGGATACATGTGCAACAAAGTAATGAGTTAGTAACAGAATCGCGCCAGCGCGGGGTTTGGTGTCAGGTGCTCAAGTTGCAAACAGTTTTCATAGACCAGCCAAGCCTTTAAAGGCAGCCCCAGGCACCCTCCCCGGCCGGCTCTCACTTCCGGGTTGGCATTTCGCTGGGATTTGTCCATAAATAAACCACACCTGATGATTAGCCGCACTGCTGGGGTAGGCTGGATTCTTAATGAAAAGGGTGCGGCTTATAATCGTGAAATTACTGTACTTAGTTGTAAAAGTTAAGCCATGAATATGCAGCTCAGACGCTAATAAACAATTTCACAAATGACTGGTTAAAACTTTATAAGTTGCTTTAAAAAAGACATGGCAGAGATAAAGGCCTCACAACATCATTGCCATAGGCACACAATAAAATTTATTAGGACATGTTTACAAGATTTGTTCACCATTTTATGGATCTTGTGTTAATACAATTTTGCATACTTCTGGCAGAGACCTGGATTATTTAATTAAGAGAATTCATTTAGAATAATTTCTTTCTGGTTCAAAACAATGGATAAAAGTTAAACACTTGCTATTTAGATTTAAATTAATGGATTGAGAACAGGGCTCAGTAATTAAATATGTTGTTTCATTTAATGTAATTTATTTTGTTTTTAAATGAAGCATGTCTGAAAGGCCAAGTATAAAGTTTTCCTTCCATTTATAAAATTCTCCTCCTCTAACTAATAGCTTACAGTGCAGTTTCAGTAAAATCAAAACAATTATTTTGACAGAAACACCTATTATATATAGTTATTGTTGAAGTGCAGTAACAGCTATGCTTGCAATGGTTAAACACACTGAGGAAAAAAATGTTGCCAAGCACAGTCATTCATTTTTCTGCTGCCAACCAAAACAAGCAAAATAATACTTAAGATCTTTAACTTTGAGAAAACTTTAAAAAATACATTTAACAAAGATAATTTCATTTAACAGTCACATTCTCTTATTGAGACTAAATAAAGTTTTTTACATCCCAATATAAAATTGCCATTTAAAATATTTTACCACAAAGTCTCCATCACTTCCCAATCACCTCTGATTATAAATTTTGATATAATAATCTTCTGCAGCAATACAAAAAATCATGCAAAATCCTAATCTGATTTGCCACAGATCAGCCCTCTTATCTCTGAGCTCTGATACCTGCAGTTTTGACTTAAGGTAAGTGTTACAGATCTGTCTAAAAATCAAACCAAAAAATGGACCGACATTAATATAGGTGCCACATTCAATTCTATTTTACATCTCTGCTGCTACCTTATGCACTTGTCTTGACACCATGGGATATCTTTGCAATTTTCCTTCAGAGGTGCTGGGGTGCTGGGCTTGGGGTTCATTTTACAGAAATCCAGTTGGGTGGATCATCAGATGAGACAAATCCAAATGAAGTTTATGAGAGCAGTAAGGAAGCAAGGCTGAATCCATCAATACAGAGAAATACAAGGCAAATGTCAGAGAAAGGAAATCATTGTAAAGCCCGGGAATAGTTCAGCAACTGGGATGGAAAAATGAGGAACCTGAGCACCTGAGGAAGCAGCAAAAGGGTAACAGGCACAGACAGTAACGCCCAAAATGAAGCCACAGCAGATAGAGAGCAGCATGTGTGGAGAAGACCAGACTATTATAATAAAGTCATTTGGCAGAGACAACGCTAAAGACATAAGAGTGAGGAGTGAAAAATTATCAGGAATGAAGGTCGTAAGTTTTCTATTTATCCTATTGTCCAACATTTGTTCTAAAACTTCATGGTGGACTGACAGTTTCTCTTCCTTTCTCCTTCCAAATCTATTTCTTTCCCCCAATAATCTGACAGTTGGTAGACTTATCCCATCCTCCTTTGACCAATTTTAAAATTGTTTATCATCCGTATTTTCCTGATGACATTTTCATGTTGATAAAACTCTGTAGACCATCCTGGCATCCAAAACCTAAATGTCTGCAACATAGTGATGGCTTAGGTCCACAGCCCCTGAAAGCAGGAGGCAGACTTCAGAGTCAAAGATGTAAAACCTCTTACAAATCAGCTCTGTAAAGATGTAATTCTACACCTCTGAGTGATTCTATTTGGGACAGAATAAACAACAGAAAAGTAAAAATTCAGTTATGGCAGGTCAGTTTTCCTTTCCTTAGCAAAATATTCTTTTTAGTTCTGCACATTTGTAAGTATAATTGACACTCTCAAGAGAGATCAATTGGAGTTATACAGAAGAAAGACCATGAACTCAGCGTGGATGGAGAGTGCTGAGCTGAGTGCAGTGATAAGATGGCCACAATTTTTAGAAATGGTATCTTATATTCTCTACTTCAGTAACAGAAAATCCACATCCACTCAACCTCTCGTGCCCATCTGCTACAGCACATTAGTTCTGTGTTTAACAAAACACTCCAGGAGCACAAACTGCATAAAATCTCAACAAAGTAGAAAATCACCATAGAAATATTTGAAAATGCAAGAACCACACAAGAAATGGCATATGCTTCTTAAACCACTGTGACTTCCAATTTAGTGCCTAGTCACAAAAGACCTCACCAAACTTTGTACTTTCTCTCTTAAGAAAAGTTCATGTTACCCTAAGATAAAGTACTGGCAAGAAAATTAAGACTATGATAACTTCTCTATTTCTTAATCTTTTTCTAGATTGAAACATACACAAAAGTGTCTTGAGTTCATGCCTGAAAGGAAACTGTAATTGCTTCAGTTCAGATGTAATTGAATTTCTGACATATGTCAAATATCTGATTACTTTTGACAGATGTGTTTTTACTTCCACTTTAAACTTCATGGATATATGTATCTCTTAGTCTGATCTCTGCAAGGACAGTCAAATTCTGAAGCTATGGCAGATTTTAATCAAAATCTGCAAAGTGTTGTGAAATCACTAATGGCACCAGTGCTGTTACATCCTTCTACTTGTTACATGCAACCAAAAATTGTACTGCTTGCTACAAGTATTCAGAAGACATATCACACTTCATACAGCAGACAGTAACTGGAAACAGTGTGACTGTGAGTCATATATATATATATATATATATAAAATATCTAAAGTTATGCATTTTCATAATCCTGGTAAGTTCACTCTTCATCATTTCAGGTTTTACAGGTTTCTGTAGTAAGGCAGAATTGATTTCTGCACTTTTTTAGGGGTCTCTTCATACTCAATAGCATAGATAAAGATGGTAAGAGGAATCTCTCTTTTAAAGAAATGTTCACCCATTTATTTGACTGGTGTCATGAAACAGCAGTTCAGTGAATGACAGAATCCACAATACCCTACATGTATTTTACAGCTATGAGCAGCAGTATTATTGTAAGCAGACTAACAGTAACTTCTTCTTAGCCTATCCAATTAGACAAATATTTTTATTGCTCCACTTTTGTATCCATTTGACCCACTCTGTTTTGTGTGCTAAAATGTAGCAATGCCAGCCTCAACTAAACCTCATGCTAAACCATGACATTTGCTAGGAAGTATTATCCAAAATCTAAAATTCTGAAGAAATTAGTTACGTTTATTATTCCATCTGAAAATAAATCTGGCTTAAATGAGAATATGTATCAAGCTCCTACCTACAAAGAATAAAAAAAAAAAAATATTTTATTTCCTTAAAAAATCCCTAGGCAGAGCACAAGTTTTTAGACCTGCAGGCTCAGTCTTTAACTATTCTAAAAGTTAGCCCCTTATATGAAACTTTTTTTTCCATTCACAGTTTTTTAGTGCTTTGTCCTTGTCCTTACAGGTAAAATATTCAAAGGTCAGCTAGGATATTGCTGCAATGTAACTGAAGCATTTGGGGCTTAGCTAGGAGCTGATGTCTTCAGAGAATGTGGACTTCACACAGAAATAGCCTAAGACATTACCAACAGCAATAGACAACTTGGGATTTAAACCAAGCATTCCTCTCTTCCTAATGCCAGTTACAAGTTCAAGATATTTCCTGTGGTCTCTGGAAGTGAAAAGGAAAAGATAAAAATCATGTGCTCTGAAAACAAGGTTGTAGGACTCAATTCATAAAACTTTATGGAAGAAAAGTAAATCCCTGAGAACAGACTAAGACCCTTCATTTTTTTTCTATTTATTAGGGTGTCATTTTGATGACTTCCTTGGTCAGGAGAAAATGCAGTCAAACAATAGCCTGGATGTCACTGCTGTTGGATTTTACCTTATTTTTAGGAATGAGTACTGACTTGACTGCAGTGGCCTCATATAGAGGCCAGCAATCACATCTCTAGGATGGCAATTTGTAGAATACATCTCATGCTCTGACTGCTCTCATTGACATGCAAAACCTGCTCCAGAGTTTATCAAGACCATCACAGAACAATAATTTGTCCCTAGAGGTAGTATAAAAAAAAAAAAAATCAGCAATAATCTCTAGCAAGAAACTGTTCAGCTGTCAAGTGCCTTTCTACTTCAGAGACATTTTTTATTTTTATGGACAAACTGGTAACTCACACTGACTTGTTCTTTTTTTAACAAGTAATGATTTCTGACAGAATCCATTTTTTCAAACTCTGAAAATTCACATGTCTACACAATAGCATCTTTTATTGTGATCTCACATGCTGGTTATGTACATTCCTGCTACTCAATCATTGCACCACGTTAGGATACGTCAGCTTAGAAATATCCAGAAATATTTTAACTCTGCTACAAAGATCTGGGAGATTTTGGATCAGTGAATGAGACACATGGCTACTCAGCTGTCAGACTCAGGTACAGCTACAGATCATATTTAAATTTCACTAAGGGTTCGTTCAAGTATCACAATATTTTATCCCCTGAATTTCTGTGGTTAATATGATAATTATTACAATTCTCCTGGCTCCCTGAGAGGCAGGTGAGTTCCCAGATATAAGGACAAATAGCAGTTCATGGCTGGGGACTGTGCATTGATTCCTGTTGTGTGCACTAGGTTAAAATCACCCCCCTAATTTAGCGCAAACAGTAATCAGTAATTCAAAAATCCAATAAATATATCAGCTGATGATCATTAAAATTTAGAGATTAATATAGAGGGATATACCTGAGGACAAAATGTTTTGAAGCAAACATGTAGGAAACAAACTAGATTTAAAAAACAAATAAAATTAAGCCTAAAAGTGTGAATTAATATTAACATATTCTAGAAGGGATCGAAGACTCAAATTACAGTAATTTCACAATTATAAGCTGCACCTGATTAAAAGTCGCACATCCGGGCAACTGGGCAGACCACGGGATTTGTCCATATATAAGCCACACCCGAATATAAGCCGCAACTTTTTTTTTTTTTTTTTTCTTTTAAAGCAAGGATCCATGTGCGACAAAGTAACAAATTAGTAACAGAATCGCACCAGGGCGGGGTTTGGTGTCAGGTGCTCAAATTGCAAACAGTTTTCATAGACCAGCCAAGCCTTTAAAGGCAGCCCCAGGTGCCCTCCCCAGCCGGCTCTCACTTCCAGGTTGGCATTTCGCTGGGATTTGTCCATAAATAAGCTGCACCTGATGATTAGCCGCACTACTGGGGTAGGCTGGATTCTTTAATGAAAAAGGTGTGGCTTATAATCGTGAAATTACTGTACTTGACAGTGTCATACAGTGTGACTCAGTGTCTGAGTCATATAGAAGACAGGCTTTGGATGACTCAGTGGTAATTGGGAACTGCAGTGTTTCTGAACAGGGGCAGCTGCTGCAAAGCCTGTACCCCAGTGTGAACACAGAAATGGAAACCATACACTATCAGCCACAATTCACGAGGTAAGATGGCTACTTCATTTGCACATGAAATACAAAACAAATGCCTAAAATTTAGCTTTTACTTATTTTGCACAAACGGTTCGAGTTCCCAGTAAGAGACCAGTTTTCTTTTGATTCAGGAAGGAGGAAAACCAACAATTTTCCAAAACTTAGTTAAAATATAGCCATAGAAAAAACTACAATACCTTTCTGAAATAGAAAGGAGACATTTGCTCTTTCCATAACTTGCAGTGAGGCAACTGGGAATAAAAATTGTCATGCAAGCAACTTAATCAATCAAAATAATCCATTTTAGATCTGTCAAAACAAGAAGCTGCCAGTCTTCAAATCTAATTTTTTCTCTCCATATGGTTTAGTCTCTAAAGCAGCTCAAGGCACAAGTGATTTGCAGTCAAACACTGAACAAACATAGGTACAAACGCATTTCCCAACAGCTCTTTGTCATAGGTGCCAAATGAAGAAAAGGCAGAGGAAAATAATCCTGTGTGTAAAGATGACAAGGAACAAACCTTTGCACACTGTCATTTGGTAATAATCTAAAGGGAAAAAATAATATTATTTTCTGATATATAGCAGCACGGAGTTGGAGAAGAGCAGGAAAAAAGAGTTAAAAATATAGTTCATTTTCCTACAATCTATAGCTTTTTCTGATTGAATATATTGGGTCTCAAAATTTAATTTACGTAATTTTTGATATCTTCCTTTTGTATATAGACTAATGAGCAGAAAGGTTAAAATGCTGATCCTTTAGAGTCAATAGGCTCCAATAGCAAAGAAAAGAAAGCTTATACACTTTGTATCTATTGATGGCACTTGACTTCTTGACCCTGTTTTCATCATGATGTAGTAAAAGAATAAGAAAAATTCTATAATGAAAATTCTGAAAATGTTAATTCAGAAACTTCAAAGTGGTTTTTTTTCCATTTTGGTTTGTATTATTAAAGCATGTTTAAGGCATATTTGCTTATCCAGAACGCTGCAGAGATCTTTTTTCATTTCTTCACTGCTAAAAACATTTTGGTCATTATGATCACCTAACTTAACTTAAAAACATAGGACTTCTGAGAACTCATTTGAAAAAATCAAGGTTCACTCTTAATAACTCTTCTTGAACAAGAGAATTTAATTAGGAAAAAAACACAGCCACTTGATTTAAAACTTGTCAGCAATATTGAATCCACCACGTTTCATTGAGAATTGTTCTGAGAGTTAATTAAGTTCATTGTTAAAAATAGTTTCACTTTTAATTTGTCTACTGAATAACACTCATTTGTTTTCAAACCCTTCTTTTTTTCTGTGACAGTGAATGCTTCATCACCAACATTCTGCTTTTTAGAGAGATAGGACAAATAAATTGCTGCCAAAATTCTCTTTGGTCAGTTAAGTAATTTGGTAATCACTGTATCTCTCACTCATCTTGAATCATTTAAACATACTTTTATTGTAAAGATGAACAACAACTGTAAAAGGCAACCCAGGCCAATTAACATTGAATTCCAAACAGAAGGACTCTAGAGGTAAATAGGCTTTAAGAAATTTGTAAAAAAACCCTGTATTCCTTCAATCAATAAGATTGCTGTCAAAAAGCAGAGGTACCAAAAAAGAGGAAAACAGGCATTTCCTCTTGATTCAGAGTTGGGAGAATTGAGTAAATCTGTAGAAAGAAAAGAAAAATAACTCAAAAATTAATTCTTGATTTGAAAAAGGGATAAATTGGTAAGAAGAAAAGATTAATTGGATACAGCTTGTAATTTTTCATTTGAAGGGATGTAAAGTAAGCTGAAAAGATAAGGATTATCCAAAATTTCCTCAACAGCTGCTGACAAGCTATTATATTGTCTAGTGTCTTGTGCTATTATGTGTGATCAAACTGATTTGCTTGTTTGGGCATGTAGAAAATGTGCTGTTCTGGTCTGAAAAAGAAATCACATTATTTTCCTATTTAATGGAAAAGAGAAAATTGTACACAATGGCTAGAAAAAACGAAATTAGAACAGCCCCTAAGAGGACAGCATGCAATTCAAGTTTAGGGTTCTGCTGGTTGTATGTAGCAGAGGTAATAAAAAAAGGGACCAAACCTCAGGAATCAGCTGAAATTACTGGCACACATTGTGAAAAAGACAGTGCTACCTGTAATTAATAGATATCAATCTTTATGGGCATGTAATCTTTTTTTATCTCAGTATCTTCCCGAAGGAGACAATTACTTAATTTATATGGGATTTTCAATGCTTGTGAAGAAATCAGATAAAAGACAATTCAACATCAGAAATTGTTGCAATACTATAGTTTTCACCTCAGTGTACAAAAGATTCTTATAACACAAGCAGGCAAACAAGGCAATCAAAAAACATGACTTGCATTTTTCAGGTTCATCTATCACAAAAAAACTTCTCATGTTAACTAGACTGAATTTAACACTTTAAAGAGACAGTTAACAGTTACAATTTAGAGATAAAAGAAACAGTCACATCACAAAGTTTCAAAGACCTCTTGGGATAATGGGATAATTTTCATTTTAGGTCTCCTTTTGCACTTTGTATGAAATTTTGTTTGAAAATTTTTATGAAAATCCCAATGCTTCACCAAACTATTATGAGAAAGAGGATCTGCTTACTTTTCAAGCCTCTGGGTTTTATTTTGAAACAACCATGGCTTTAGTAGAAGAAAAATCTTTATTACACCTATAAACTGCTTCCCTGGTTTAAAATGAATAAAATGCTAAATTCCTTCTCTCAAGTAAGAGAAGATTTCTGAAAATAAAATTATTAAGTACCTTAACAGGATGTGAATGCAGAAAGCACTTAAGATTCAGTGCACTTTCACTACCCACCTAAATTTCAGAGGTTGTAACTATTTTTGAAAACACAGGTTTTACTTAGTGTTACCTTATTAACAGCAAAAACAGTAAAATCCTTGCCCATAAACTACTGCATGGTAAAAATAATGTCCTAGCAGGAGGAGTCTGACAAAGTAAAACCCTCTTACAATGCTCTCATGACCCTTTAAATGTGCTGTCATCTCAAAAGATGCCATTACTGGGCAAAGAAGTGAGCCTCATTTCCCTCCACTCAGCAGATGATACTAGACCAAGGGACTACGAGTGTAATAAAGCATCTTATGTACATTGTTAACACAAACTTTGATGTTCAATGAAGAATTTTGTGCTGCATGCTTCAGTGATTGTGAGTTATTATTCCTTCTTACAGTAAAGGTCATGATTCAAACACTTTCCAGCTATTTGCAATGTACAGTAATTTCACAATTATAAGCCGTACCTCCTGGTAGCTGGGTAGACCACAGGATTTGTCTCCATATATAAGCCGCCCCCGAATATAAGCCCCACGTTTGTTTTTTTTTAACGCGAGGATCCATGTGTAACAAAGTAACAAATTAATAACAGAATTGCTGTCAGCTGGGTTTGGCGTCAGGTGCTCAAGTTGCAAACAGTTTTCATAGACCAGCCAAGCCTTTAAAGGCAGCCCCAGGTGCCCTCCCCAGCCGGCTCTCACTTCCGGGTTGGCATTTCACTGGGATTTGTCCATAGATAAGCTGCACATGAATATAAGCCGCACTACTGGGGTAGGCTGGATTCTTCTATGAAAAGGGTGCAGCTTATAATCATGAAATTACTGAAAGTCCTGGTTCTGCATTTCTCTAAGAACACACACATGATATTCATTACCTAATACCAAAATCCCCTCTGTTGATTTATTTATATACCATGGCTTATGGGCAGGAAAAGCATCACACTGAGATCAAGGCAAAGTCTGGGTTACAGTTACAGCACATCCTCATCTTTCACACACAGCAAACACAGCAGAAGTGCTCACATCCTCTTTTTCCTGTCTTGGGTTGGGGTTTGGGTGGATTTGTTGAGCTTGGTATCAGCAATGCATTTAAAGAAATAAATGTTGTTTAAACCTAAATATTGTTGTAAGATGCAAGATTGTTACTAATGTTGATGACCGAAGGTCAACCTGATCTTCAGGTAAACAAGAAGAATTTCACATAAATATTTTTAAAAGCTGAAAGTAAGATCCTGTATGCAAAGGCAGAGAAGAGAAAGACAATTTTTTGCTGAGACTTATATGAAGAGAGAAGTGGTACTAGCGATGTGCATTCTTTTTGCAAATACACTCAGCAGGTACAATCCCAATGGCTTTATCAAAACAAAACAGGCCCTGCCTAATCACTCAGGCTTTGTGACAGAAAAGTAAATCAGGGAATCCAAATTCCCTCTGGTAACTCAAAGGTATCAATTTTTAATGAGACTGTGAATAATTTATTATCTTTCCCATAAAACTATTTTGAATAATTTGTTAATCTTAGTAATAGTATGACTAAATATCTAGGGAAGAATGAAAGCAGCAGAGTATGAAGACTATGATGTTCATTTTAATTAAATTATTCCCTCCCTTCAGAGAACAGCTTTAAAGACCCCATTTGGAAAGAACTGGAGCTACAGCATTATTGATCCTGGTTATATCTTATAAGCAAGGAGAAATATATAATTTTGAGGTGAACATATAGATTATGGTTATCAAAACAATTACCCACAGAAATAATGCCACCGCTATTCATATCAGAGCAGTTAGAATACATGCCTGAAATACATATTTACATCTCCTGTAATTACAGTGCAAGTGAGGCAGATGTTTATATTTAAATTCTTTGTTATCTGGGGATTGTCTTACCTACCTGAAATTCATTAGATTCAAATATGCTACTGAGCCAAGACTGAACAACCCAAATGCATCTTTCCCTATAATGAATAATCTGACTTGTGAATCCAAATGCTAGCAGCTATTATTTTAATTAACCACATACCCTACCACAAAAACAAACATATTTTTTATGTGTGTATACATTTTATGATGGATGTTTAGGAGAGAGAACACAGAATCTGAAACCTCCTTATTCAACAGGACCTTTTCTGCTACTTGCAAAAAATGTTGGATCTAGCTATTACATACAGCACAAAACTAAACTCAGACAACACAGACTTCAGCAAGAAGGAGAAAATGCACATCTGCATGCCCAAATTCTGACAGCTTTCCTAACTAAGTCAAGCAACTAGTCCTGAAAATTTCGTGACTAAAATCATAAATAAATAAAAACATTTAAAAACACCCTCTTCTTTCCTTTCAGTTTGCTCCTGACTGCAATTCACATTGAGATTGCATGTACAGTAATTTCATGATTATAAGCTGCACCTTTTTCATTGAAGAATCCAGCCTACCCCAGTAGTGCGGCTTATTTATGGACAAATCCCAGTGAAATGTCAACCCAGAAGTGAGAGCCGGCTGGGGAGGGCGCCTGGGGCTGCCTTTAAAGGCTTGGCTGGTCTATGAAAACTGTTTGCAACTTGAGCACCTGACACCAAACCCCGCGCTGGTGCGATTCTGTTACTAACTCGTTACTTTGTCACACATGGATCCTCACTTAAAAAAAAAAATTTAAAAATCCGGCTTATATTCAGGTGCAGCTTATATATGGACAAATCCCGTGGTCTCCCTGGCTACCTGGATGTGCGGCTTATAATCAGGTGCAGCTTATAATTGTGAAATTACTGTAATTACAGCTCAGAACATTTTCAGACCACAACAGAAATATGTATCTATTGATGGGTTGTAGAACTCTCATTAGAGAAGACAGACAAAAGAAATTTATAGGGCTGTGGAGAATGTGTAGAAGCAAGTTAATCGTTTGGCCAAGACAATTATGGAATGACCTGATTGTATCAATCTGACTTGTGTGATATGGTTTGACATAAATACAAGATAAAAAAAGAGACGCTCTTAGGTTGCACACCTGAGTCAGTGCTACATTGCACAGAATTCCAAAAAGGATTCCAGGCACATCCTGCTGTTCACAGCACTTACAGAGAGTTCCAAGGGCTTGAAAAACATCTTACCCTTATCTCCTAAATACCTGTGCCCAGTGACTCCTCACACTGCACTGGAGCCTGGACTTCTAAGAACATCTCTGCTTCTTGGAATGAGAAAAAAAGGGTCAGAACAGGGACTATCATAGATATGTAAAAAGCATAACACTTGGGAAATATGACCTTTAAAACCAAGCTGACGTACACAAGGTTCTGCAAGCCAAATTTTGATTAAGAAAAATCTTAATGGTGCCTTGACTTTGAAGTGTGCACCATTATATTGAGAATTCTGTTACCACTGTGGATAAAAATTTTGTTTAACTACTGAATGCATACTACATATATATATATATTTTTCTACTTTCTCTTATGTCATATACTTGACACCCATTCCTCATTGACTAAAAGAAAAAAAATCTTTGAAAACATTTGACCAAAAAATGTTCTAGAAAAACTCAGTATATTAAATAAAAGAACTTTAGTTCAACAGTGTAATTATTAAACACTTTTAAGGCATAAAATATCGAAGTAGAAAGATCAGTTCTATAATGCTTTCTAGCATTTATGCTTTAAAATAAAATCTGTGCCCTGGGGAGTTACTTAACAAGATAAGTTTGAATTGTCTTATCTCCTGGAAAGTACACAGTAATTAAAACAAACAAAAAAAAGTAGAAAGCTCAAGCCAAAAAGCTCTTCTTTTCCTCAAACCTTCAGACCTACTTTTGAAAAACTTAGAATTTTATCACCATCTTACATCTCCAAATGTTCTTACAGAGAAGTTTCCATTTCTTTCCCCCACACACCCCAGCTCTTCATTTTAAAATGTTAAGAGAATGTTTTCAAGAATTCCATATTTTTTCAACCTCTAAAGAAAAAAAAAATCACTATAATTGTTCTAAATTTCCATACATTTTTTCTATTAATACAAATGCCAGTAGGACAAGGTATTTTTTGTTTGTTTGTTTGTTTGTTTTTAGTCCTTTATCCTCTGGTTAAATGAGCATCTCCAACGTACCTTCAATATTTCTCAGCTCAACAGCTGGATAAATAAGGAAAGTCAACTTAGAAACCCAAATGAAGAAAAGCTACAGCAAAATCAACAGTTTTAGTGCTCAGTCAACAAATTAGCTAGTTTGGGCAGGAGGAAAACCTATTCTTCACTCTGTATTTAGGGGCCAGCATGGATGTGGAAGCACCTTGCACACATGAATGAATGGGAGACAGAGATGTCATTGTTCCAAGAGCAGATGAGGAAGAGGAAAATGGAAATAAAGCAGACATCCAGAAAATCAAACCTCTTAATTCGCTCAAGAAACAATAGTGCTCAACAGTGCTGGTAATTTTCCCACTGTGCGTGGGCTGCTGGAAACAAAAGATTAGTGCAGATAATTTTTTATAGCCAATTTAGAGCTAGACATAGATTTAGTGAGTAATTTAGAGATTTAAACAAATCTCTATCTCTGGAGTTTTCACAGGGTTTATTACCTAAACAGGTGAAGGCTAGAAACAAGGATCAGGAAGAGGAGAGGAATTAAGCAGTTCTGTCTTATTCAAGGACACATTCTGTCCCATCTTGTCCATCCATAGCTGTTATCAAATCCATTAGCAGCAATATGCTATTCTAAGTCAAAATTAATGATCTTTGCATTTTCTAGTTCTATTGAAATTGAAGGAGATAACTTCTTATCAAGTTATAAAACAGAACAGATATTTTTAAATAGAGAAATAGGCCAAGATAATGTGAAATAACAGCCTCCCCTGAGGCTGATTTGCATAGTTTAAATGCTCTGAAGTACTGTACTTCTGAGTGTTAAGTAAGATATTATGATATTCTGAAGGAAACCTACTGCACGCCCTAGCTAAAATCTGTGAGGCAAACAGAGCCTGAAAATCTGTTTTTCATGATAAATCCACATGGGAAGTCTTATGTGGATCTGCATGAGACTATGCAAAATCTGGCTTTCTGATGTCTTCCCTTCTTTTATTTGCATCCGGAATATCTTTTTCCTTTTCTCTTGTTTTGCAACATCAGGAGAGCATGCTGAAAGAGAAAACTAATTTCCTTACCCAGTCAAGGGAAATGCACTATTCTACTCTTCCAACTCACAGGGTTTTTTAAAAGAGAATAGTAACTGCGAATTTTTACTTATTGTTACAGTGCTGCATTTCACTTCTTAACTGATTTCACTAGAATGGATTACTGGCAAACACATATAAAGATTTATCTTCAGCATATAATCTGTAAAGAAAGTAAAATTCAAAGGTAAAAAGAGAGCATATAGCCAAATAAATATACAGTAATTTCACAATTATAAGCCGCACCTGATTATAAGCCACACATCCGGCTAGCCGGGTAGACCACGGGATTTGTCCATATATAAGTCACACCCAAATATAAGCCGCTTTCTTTTTTTTTTTAAGTGAGGATCCATATGCAACAAGGTAACAAGTTAGTAACAGAATGGCGCCAGCGCGGGGTTTGGTGTCAGGTGCTTAAGTTGCAAACAGTTTTCATAGACCAGCCAAGCCTTTAAAGGCAGCCCCAGGCGCCCTCCCTGGCTGGCTCTCACTTCTGGGTTGGCATTTCACTGGGATTTGTCCATAAATAAGCTGCACCTGATGATTAGCCGCACTACTGGGGTATGCTGGATTCTTCAATGGAAAAAGTGCAGCTTATAGTCATGAAATTACTGTATATAAAATATGTATGGCCTGAAGAGATTGCAGAGAAGTACAAAGAAAAATCTTTAAGTTTGGTCCTTCTTTATATTAGAAGGCATGAGTGCCTTGAAATATGACACAACAATTTTCCTGCTGATTTTCCCTGTGTGAGGACAGCATCAGGTGTGTTGTGGCTTTGGAGAGCTCTCTAAGATTTTCCTTGCTGACAACCAGCACTCAGAAATGCCACCAGTTCAACTCACAGATTTTGTCAGACATCTCTCCAGAGACAAATATGGCTTAGACCACATCATTTGTGCTGTCACATCCCAGGACTGAGCAATGACCCTGTTCCTCTGTCAGCTTTAACATGAGGACACTGCTCTTTTAGAATGTTTCATAGGGGAGAGGCAAGCCAGGGTGAGTCAGTAATCAGGAAAATGCCATGTGCATGGATTAGGCAAGGATCCCACACTTTCCTTTCTGCTGGAAACTTCACAAAGCAAATCTACATCTGGACAAGCTTCCAGGTACCATGATAGCACATCAGAGAAAAATAAACAAGGGAAAATGCCAGCTGGAGGTTTAAACAGGGAACAGGCACACAGACAAAAAAGGACAGACAGCAGAGAAGAAAGAAATTGTGATTTGCAGTCCTAAGAACTGAATATACCCACAGCTGGAGGAACACTATCAGCTGGAGCCTTCAACAGAATCTCTGATGGAACTTACCAAGTGCAAAATTATTTCTGCTTATTGTGAGGTCATTAAATGCAGTCATAACATAGAAGAAGAAAGAAAATTAAGTAGTTTCCAACAGGATTTCAGAATAGTCTGCTAGAATGGAGAAATGTTTCTCACAGCTCTTTATCTTTTTTTCCTTTTCTCTGGCTCTTCAAGTAATTTAGAGATAATGAAAACATTATTAAAAAAAAACAGAGAAGAACTAACTACAACCAGGGCAACCAAGTATGCTGGTTTTGTGGTTTTTTTCAGTCTTTGAAAGCAGTAACAAGAAAAAACAGACAGTGCATGCAAAATTACTGAAAGAAAAAAAGCAGATGCAAATAAGTACAGAATTCAAAAAGCAAATCTTGAAATCTAGTATTTTAGGGAAATGGCCTGAGGACCTGAACAAAATGGATTCCATTTCTTAGGTGAAATTACTTTAAAAGCCAAATTATCTGTAATCATAGTGGACTGTATATGACATTAAAAGTATGCTAAAATGCTTTCTCAAAGAGTGTTGAATAAAATATGAAACTGTAATAGTAACATGCTTCCAAAGAGCAAACACAGAATTTTATTATCTCAAATTTGATTGCCATCAACTGATTTTACACTGCAGGCAGCTTTTTGGAAAATGTCTCACATTAAATAAATTTATCAAATATATTTTGTCTTTCCTTCCTAAGTGGTCAGCAAAGTTAACAAATACATGTATTCTACGAAAAAACAAAGTTAGAAGAAAAAATTAAGGAGTTGATTGTGGAGTTCCCCATGGGGAAAGAGAAAAACATGATACAGGTGACACGGCAGCTTAAAATATAGAAATTAAAATATAAAACTTGTGCTGAAATACGGAGAGAGATATCTAACATGCATTTTCAGCCAAATGCCCTGGTTATTGTTCCCGTGTGATGCTGCACCAAGTGGTCACAACAGAGAGGAAAACCCAGAACAGCAGCTAAGCCATAAAATGTGATGACTGGAAGTTGAATGCAAAATGAGATCAAACCTTCACTATGAGGACTGGGTGAAGTAACACAGTTTGTGAAAAAGGGAAAAAGGATACTCTGCTCTGAGCAGCAATTTCACAGCATAGCTAGTATTTTTTGATTTCTTGTGAGAGGATAATTAAAAATGACTCCTAGATTCTCAGACTACCTCACTATTTCTGAATTTCTCCTCTCAGGTTTTAAAGTGAGTGAGAAAAAAATAAGTAATTAATTAGCAATAAGCACAGTTTTTACACAAGCAAGAATGTTGCTCATAAAATGATGTAGCAATCATATTCCAGCAAGTCTATTAAGAATAATATTTAGTTCCAACACATTTTCAAAGTATTGTTTCTTTTTTATAGGGAATAATGGTAAGCAGTAACACCTGCATCTAATCTGATCTTCATTATTGATCACATCATCAAAATATTTCAGATATGAAAGGAGGAGAAATTACAACTTATAGAGATTGCTTTGCTGCTCTAATACCTCTGTGAAGCAAATACACTTTCAGTTTTACTGTGTACATTAATTATATTGATTTAGTTGCTTCTGTGGAAAAAAAATATACAGTAATTTCACGACTATAACCTGCACTTTTTTCATTGAAGAATCCAGCCTATCCCAGTAGTGCAGCTAATCATCAGGTGCAGCTTATTCATGGACAAATCCCAGTGAAATGCCAACCCGGAAGTGAGAGCCAGCTGGGGAGGGTGCCTGGGGCTGCCTTTAAAGGCTTCACTGGTCTATGAAAACTGTTTGCAATTTGAGCATCTGACACCAAACCCCACCCTGGCACGATTCTGTTACTAATTTGTTACTTTGTTACACATGGAGCCTCACTTAAAAAAAAAAAAAAAAAAAAAAAAAAGGTGCAGCTTATATTCAGGTGCGGCTTATATATGGACAAATCCTGTGGTCTACCCGGCTACCGGGACGTGCGGCTTATAATCAGGTGCAGCTTATAATTGTGAAATTACTGTATATAAGGTCATGGCAAATGTTACAGCTTTTATATATGTCTGTGTCAAATGTTGTGCTGGTTTCAGCTGGGTTAGAATTAACTTTATTCCCAGTGGCTGGAATGGGGCAGTGTTTTGGATTTGGGCTGAACAAAGTGATGGTAACATAGGGATGTTTTTGTTATTGCTGAGCTAGAGTCAAGGCCTTTTGTGCCTTTCCTACTGCCACACTGATGAGGAGGCTGCTGTGCATGGGGGGCTGGGAGGGGACACAGCTGGGACAGGGACCCAAACTGAATAAAGGGACATTCTAGACTATGTGACACCATGGATCAGTGTGTAAAGTGGCACAAAGAAGGAAAAGGGGAGATGTTGGAGTGTGGGTTTGTCTGCCCAAGTCACTGTTAGATGGGAAGGGACCCTGAAGATGCCTGAACCTGCCTGCCCTTGGGAAGCAGTGAATGAATTCCTTGCTTTGCTTTGCTAGTGTGGCTTTTAATTTCCATATTAATATATTTTTATCTCAGCCCATGAGTTTTCCACCTTTTACCCTCCCAATTCTCTCCCTGATCCTCTTGGTGGCAGAGTGAGTGAGCGGCTGCCTGGGGTTTGGCTGCTGGCTGGGATAAAACCACAAGAAATGTATATATATA
This sequence comes from Sialia sialis, assembly GCA_009812075.1. NCBI lineage: Eukaryota > Metazoa > Chordata > Aves > Passeriformes > Turdidae > Sialia > Sialia sialis. Next base: position 84,144,577 of record VRYO01002772.1, read on the forward strand.
CACATATAAGTGACATGACATCCAGATCAATTCTTACACCTCTTTTTCTTCTAAATCCTCCTTCTATATCACCTAGAAATGTTTTGAGGTATAGTAAGCTTCCAGAAGGGAAAACAAAAAAGTTCTTTGCTGGGAACAGCAAGGTTTGAAATATACTTTACAAAATAAAGAAGTGTCAATTACATCTACAGGAAAATCATAGCACATGGTAATTATTTTTCAATGAAATTGTAAGCAAGTGATCCTCATTTCATATTTCTAAACAAGGTCTTTAATGTGAGATAGGCACTATTTCTTCAAGGAAAATGGTATGGCTTATTCTGTTATCTACATTAAATAAAACATGCTGTGTATCTAGAATTAAATTATTTTCTTTTGTTAATTTGTTAAAAATTATAATCAGTTACCTTTGATGTTGATTTTTGGAATTTCTTTCCTCTCATTTTTCTTAACTAATCCTTTAAACTGCAAAAATTTATTTTAAAACTAATTTTCTTAGAAACTACACAATTTTGTACTCTGGTGCTTCATGTTTTAGGAAACTGTGACTTGTTGCAGGTTAAACTAATAAAATAAGTAACACAAATAGTTTAAACCTATATTAAGAGTTATGAAGCTACATACCATGTGGATGTTTAATCATAAGACGAAAAACAGATTCTGCACAGGTGGCCTGAGACAGGACAGATGCACTCAGATGCTGATTCAACAGCCCCTGATCTAAAAAGAAAAAACAAAATTATTTGTGGAAATCCATTTAGAATTCAAAATTGATGGAAAAATTTCCCCAATAAAACAGCTTCACAGACAGAGGTTTTATAAAATACATCCTTGCATGGGAGCACATGGTCCATTTTCTCCCACTCTGATTAAAGGTTCTGTCAGTATTTTCCTCATTGTGTAGTATATCTACAATATGGATATCTTTTTAAATAGAATTAAAATGAAATTACACAGCATCAAGAAAACACAAAGTTTAATTTTTTTTCAGTTACAGAGCATTTAGAGATTACAAAATAAACCATTTTCTAAATGAAATAATCAAGTAGCAATGAAAGCCAATGGTGACATGAAATGTAGAGAGGTTCAGGACCAGCAGTGCAGACACAGCTGCAGACAAGAATTGCTTTCTTGTTGGCAAGCTACTGGATCAATCAACAGATCACTTCATAAAGAACAGAGGATTTAGACATTATTTAGATTGTTTCACTGATCACTGTCAATGCTGTGGATAAATGAAAAATGAGATAGGAAAAAACTGGTTTGAAGACCAATTTTATAAACAGATTTTGAAACTGTTCAAGCAGCCAAAAGAAATTCCTTGTAGGAAAAATGTCTAGCAGCTAATTCCAAGCACCTGAGACCAATAGTTAGACCGTATCTGTAGAGTATGTCACATTATAGTGTGATAACATTGAATGATGAACTGCTGCCACGAAGACAGGATACACAGGATTCATCCAACAGCCAGGGAAGACTGTCATTTGGGGTTACAGAACAAAGTTAAAAGAGCTTTAAGAAACAGAATAATGATCAAAGATGTTCAGGAAGGCAGAGAACAGCTCTCTTGGCACTATCACTCTTGGTTCTTGTAAGACAAGAAACCGCCTCAAAATTATTTTATCTAAAGAACAAGGTTTTGGGTTTCAGAAACCAGCTTAGAGGTTCAGATTTGCAAAATATAAGAAAACACAAAGAACTGAAGGCCCCTTTCCAAATATTAAAAGATGGGTGCATAAGACAAAGTCAACACACTCATTTTAATATATCAATAAAACACCTGTATCATCTTCTTTCCTGATCTAAAAGACTACAGTGGCAAAAATAAGGTTGTAGTGAAATCTTCCTCTATAATTATTCTGTAAGAATTATTTTCTATCTTTTTTTCCCAGGATGCAAATAAGTTAATAATGAATTTTCCCTACTAGAAGACTTTCGCAAACTTTAAAATATATGGTATTTATTCATAGTTTATATCCTTCTACACATTCAGCTAAAAAGTAATTTTCACACAACTATCTAACTAATCTCCAGAGATCTTTTTTTATCTGAAATATGTAGTTTCACTGTATGAAATTAAAAGCACTAGGCTATGCTTCATGATACTTCAAAATTGCATTTATCAGTTCAGAGATGCATTTATATACTGCATATTATTTTTTTAATTGGTAGCTAAAATAATGATTTGAATTATGTCAAATGATGTTAGCACTTGTATTCTAAATTGACTAGATGACTGAAAGTAGAATAGCATTTCTTCCCATCTTTACTAATTCACTCTAACATTGACTTATTTGTATATACACAATAATACTTAGTCCAATGTATTTTGCCTGAATGAAAAATGACCAAGTAGCAGACTTTTTTTCGAGTACTTAGTTCAATTGCATAAAGACCCAGAAAGCAGTTTGAAAATATATTGTAAAGTACATTTAAAAAGCTGCAATTCTATTTTGGAAATCTTTGAATAGAAAAAGACAGAGTCAACTTACTGTGAATGCAGCCTCATCTTGGAAATGGGGTAAGTTTTAATAATACATCTTAGGCACTGTCACAGACAGCAGTTTTGCCACTGCAGGTAACATCAGATTCCAGAAGAAAAAATCCACCTTCCTTACCCAGTTCCTAATCACTGATGAAGCCTTAATCTTTTCTTTGAGCACAGCCCTTCCAGCTCGGAAATGAATACCCTCTACAAAAGCTGTTGCAATTTTTTTCTTGGACTATATATTGAGACCACTGAAAATACAAAATTAAAATGTCCACATTGACTGAAATAAAGCATTACAAACCATGAATAATTAAGGATAATTCTTATACAGGTTAACTCTGTGGGCTCTGGTTTACACTGGAGATTTTAGTAGTTTCAATCATTTATATCATTTTTTTATTGCTTCAAAAAAAACTCTTAGCAGAAATACTATACAGTGGTGTTTACAGAAAAGAAGCATCAATCCACCTGAAACAGCTGGATTAGTGCAGGTTGCTAAACCATCTGTGACAAGAGTTTGCATCCTCTGTAGTTCTGGTCACTGACTCATTTTGGGGAAAATCACCTGCTGTCAAATAAACACTACTGACATGACTATTCTTCATGTAGATGTGAATAAGAGATGCATATTTAAGAATCAAAGTCTAAATCCTGGGAAGAAAACTTACTGGTATTAAATTTAGAAGGAAATTTAAAGTTTAAAGAGGTCCATGATGGTAGTAGAAGTATTTTTATTTGCTCTATAATTATTCCCAATAGAGGAGTGTCTGTGCTACAACAGCAGTCAAAATTCACAGAAAGAAACATTTCTGATGAATAATGCTCTTGGGTTTGACAAAGCTTCAGAAATGCAAATGAAAGCTACAGAAATGGTCCACATAGGACAATTCCCAATTAATGTCTATTTTAATTCCTGAACTTTGTAGTTCTAAACATAATTTCCCATCTACATAGGGCAGAAATTGCCTATGGAATGTTACTTTTAAATAAGACAGATAACTTGTGTAATTTTCTTTAAAGCATGAAGTAAGTCTATAAATGTTGATGTTTATTGCTGTTACAATTTAATCGAGACGCCCCACTTTTATTGTTGACACCCTGAATTCCCTTAAGAAGGGGCACATGGACTGAAAAACAATTTCTAAAGATCAAGATCAGTCAGGCACTCTGACTTTCTGCCTTCTGTTGATTTCCCCATTCCACCCTCTTGCTGGCTTCTAGTAACATCAGCAATAGGACTGACATATTATTTCTCAGGATATGTAATGGCCAGGAATGCTAAACTGAACTTGTGCATCCATAATTTTGCTTATAAGACTAGATTTCTCTTCTGGAAAGAAGGAAATAAGAATTCAGTTAAGTATTCCTACACAAAGCAAATCACAGAATGAACAACATCTAAATACAGCTTGAATGCATAATTAAAACAAAGCAAATTTTATGTACAGGTCATCAAGAGCAACTGAATTAGAAAACTAACATTAAAATTAATCTGACTAACAAATTCAAGATAGACTTTAAATGACAAGTACGATTATCCGTTCACAAAGATGGTGGTATAGAATTTAGTTTTTTCAAAGAAGACCTTCTGTAATTCCACAGATCACAGAAGCATTAGATCATCATGATGTCAGGTCTACTGATAGGTAAAGAAAAATGAAGACTGAAAACTTTGTGTGCTTAAAAAGAAACATTAGTTCTTCACTGTCTAAGCCAGATGCTTCTGCCTCTGTCACTATTCCTGAAAAACTCCCTGAGACAAGTTCATGCTCAACAGCTAGAAAGATTGCTGTTTCCACTAAAACAATTAAACAATTAATTTCTCAGAATTTCATCATCTACTAGGCTTTAGTTACAATATTTAAGCTCTAAAAATACTTTCTGATTAAGTTGCATCACAGGTAAGTTTGATTATTCTTTTCCATTATTTTGTGAACAGCACACTGGATTAGCATTCTTACAAATAACACCTCATACTAAACTGTGTTGTGGGCATTTGATTTATTCTCAATAAGACAAGTAGTTCGCATCTCTTAATTGCTCTTGCTGTACAAATCAGAATCTCAGCTTGCACTTTCCACTGGAATCAACCATCCTGCATTCATGAGAATGCAATCTTTATACCTACACTTCAAATGTTTGTATAATTGGTTCTTTCCAAAGAAAAGGTCAAACAGGGTGGTTTGCACAGCCAGTAATTCACACAGTCTGGCCTAAGATAAGCACACAGTAGGTGGAGTGAGGGGAAAATACAAAGGGTTAACATTTTAGTATGAAAATTGCATTACTAATAATGTAAAAGTTCACTTTGTCTTCTGCTGTTCCAGGAATGATGAGCTGATGAACAAAGCAATTCCAAACTGAGGTACACCAACAATTTATCAAGGTACCTCTGGACTGAAGCTCTACCATCCATCATGTCAGCTCCTCTCCCTAATTTACATTGCAATCTCCATCATCATCCATGTCATTAATAAAGGTCTTGAATAATATGGGCCCCAAAGCTGACCCTTGGGGTGCAACAATCATTACCAGCCAGCAGCTGAATGTCAAGATGTTGATCACTATCATTTGAGACCAACAGTGCAGCCAAGTTTCCAATCCACTCAGCAGTCTGTTCATCAAACCTAGACTTCCTCAGCTTCCAAACAAGAATGTTACAGGATACAGTGACAAAGTCTTACTAAATCATGGTCTATTGTATTCACTGCTCCTCCTTTATTTGCATAATCACTCATTTCCATACAGAAGGCAATCACATTTGTCAATCATGATTTGCACTTAAGAAATCCATTTGACTACTGCTGATTACCTTCTTGACCTTCATGGGCTTGGACATGGACTGTAAGAGAATGTGCAAATCATGGGCTAGACACACTGCAAACAGAAGTGTCCAATGACCCCACCAGGGGTTCAGGTGAGGCTGATAATCCTACTGCTCCTTCAGTCTTCCTTCTATCACTTTTCAAAGGAGGAAGCAACAAAGCCTTTTCCCAGTCCAGAAAAATCTCCTGATCAACAGCAATTTCCACAGGAAACAACAGTCTCACAATCGTATTTGCCAACTGTTGTATTACATTATATTGTGAGTTTCATCTGGATTTGTAAACCTGAATACATCCAGCTGCTCTAAGTCCACACCCTGTCATTCCCCTGCAGGCTGCACATTTCCCTCTCAAAAGCAGTTCTTCTAGCACAGCACTCATCCAGCTGCTGAAGCTCTTGCCACTCCCACTGCAGTGCCAGGGAGAAACCTCAACAATTCCTGACTGCCTCAGACCAGAGCTGTAGCTTCCACCCTCACAGCTTCCATCTGGATGAGAGAAGTGATGACTGCACAATCTGAATGACTGCCCAAGAGCAGCACCTGTGGTGTGCAGGCAATTTTGACGCTTCCTTTTCTACTGTGGGAAGCACTTTGGAGCCTTGTGTAGGTGCACTGAATGCCACCTGCTGCAGCTCCCGCCCTGTGGCCATGTGCAGAGCCAGGCTGCAGTGCTCCCTGTCACCTCAGGACAACTCTAGATGCCAGGCAAACAGGAAGATGGACAAGACTGTTTCTCTCAATTCCAGGATCCCTCTTGTCTGCCAGGCACCCTGCTCAGCAGTTGAACTCTGGCAATGTCCCCAAGATCCTGGCCGTGATTCACTTGGCCTGTAAGCACTGAATAGTTTGCATGCTGTTGCTTCTTTCAATGTTTTCCAGAACTGAAATTCACAAGAAAATTGGTCATTTATAAATGGTATTCTGTTTTGTGACAGTCTTGAATGAAAATATTCCAGTGGTTAAAAAGGGAAAACTGCACTGAAGTCTGACAGAAAAAAACCTGGCCAGGAAAAGTACAGAGTGTTTACTCATGAGACTAAGATGCTCTTGACCTTTAAGGTAAACACATTTCTAAGATCCACATATATGCACTGTGTGTGTGGGCAAAGCTGTATTATTTATTTCTAATTCATATTCAGAAGGTACGGTTAAGAAGCGTGACTTTAATGTAACAAACATGAATCTACAGTTTTTAAAAACCACATTTCTTCACTAATTCTATGTGCCACAAACCCCAAATCACAACAGAATTTGTAAACATGGCTTAACACTTACATTTCAACAGGCTTGATTTTGCTATTCTCTTACAAAAGTTTTGTTGCTATTTTTCTTATATTTATTTATTTATTAATATAAAGCTGGAAAATTTATCTTCTATTTTTGTTATTGTAGATGCTGGGATATGCTTTGGCAGCTGTTTTCTGATGCTAACGACATGTTATGTTTGAGTAGGTGGAGATTCAGAAAACCTTTTAAAGTCTTCACATGCACTCAAAGTGAAACTTCCTCTTTGAGTTAATTTTAGCTATCAATGAGAATGTGGGATTTAGAAACCTGAGTTCTTAAAGCATTTGTAAAATCCCAGTTTGGACAGTTACTCGTCGATCTCTGGTAATTCTGCATCTCATATTATCCTTTAAGGCATGTTTGAAAATATTGATGAAACATACTTGCTTAGAAGGTTATCAGAAAAAAAAACAAAAAACAAAAAATCCCAAAGAAAATCTTAAAAATGTTTCGCCCTTGCTCTCTTACTAACTCCTTTAGTTACCCAGTATCTCACCAAATAATATAAAATATTTTAAGGTACAGTAATTTCA
>VRYO01002772.1:84159363-84171228 GCA_009812075.1 Sialia sialis
CTTATATATGGACAAATCCCGTGGTCTACCCGGCTACCCGGATGTGTGGCTTATAATCAGGTGCAGCTTATAATCGTGAAATTACTATATTTGTCTTCAATAAAAATCATGTTTCAACGCCCATCAGGAAAGAACACAGCTTAATGGAAAAGGTTTAGGCTAGCTATAAGCCAGGAGAAGAGCAAACTGAAGACTTACAGTGAAAGAATGTTTCTTTTTTGGCCACAGAGATGATCCTGTTTGTAAGACTTTTTTGTACATTGTAAATACACGTGTATATCAATAGAATACACATATATGTGAAATACATCAATGAATTTATAGAGAGGATAAGTAGTAAATTGGGGAACATATCATTGATGATTGGAAATTTTCAGCTGGTGAATGCTAAACCTGAAGACTTTTCTGCTAAAGACAAAGAAAGGGTCAGGATAGAAACACAATACTCAACATCCCAATGACTTTTTCCCCAGACACCCCTAATAATATGCTAATGAAAAGGAAGTTGTAATTTTACAGTAAACTTATGTAAATTCACGTTCATTTTAGCTTTTAGATAAATTGTCAGCATTTATAAAATTAGTTTAAGATTGGCAAGAAGTGAAATAAAAATTAGGTGTAGCGTGTTTAAAAAAAAAAAAAAAGAAGAAATTAAAAAATATCTGAAAATCCAAATCTCACTAAAGCCCATTAAAGGGAATCCTTGAAAATTTTTATCAAATTTTTGAAAGAAAACCAAGATTTTATATTCCATTTAAACTGACTTTGGCTACAATTGCAAAGCCACTGCTAAGATATGCAGTCTTTTTCTCATTTTAATCAGTTTACAAAGGGTAACAGAGCTGCTTCTAATTGACATGAAGCTGACAAAGGATTTAAAGCCATTGAATTTCATTTAGACTTCATTATGCACCCTGAAGTTCAGGAACACTTGAGTCTAATCCAACTGGACCTCAGGAAAGTATATTGTTAATTATGTCCTTACTTGAAGTTGAATCAGATCTATAGAAAATAAACCCTTGTGATATTTCAGTAACGCTCTTTGTTCCAAACTGAAACTGGAACAAACTTACACACACATGGAAATATAATAATATTGGAGTTTTCAAAAATTCTGAAATATTATGCAAAATTTTTATTATTACTTTAAGGCAAATATTTTAAGGAAAGAAAAAAAAGTCTTTGATATCACTGTTAAATCTGGTTTATTTAACATAAGTCAGGGACTGAAGAAATCAGTATGAAACAGTTTTTGATCAACAGCCCAGTACATTCAAAAGTCCTAAATCTTCGATGACATACAAACAACATGGAAATTGACATGAAATATAAAAGTTATTGACCTGGCTCTACTATAAATAAATAGTCTTCAAATATAATGTACCCACATTGCAAAATCTAATCTTCAATCTATTGTTCAAATAATTTGCTCTGTTCTGTTGCCTTTCATCTGAGGGCTGCACAAATTAGAATCTTTCTGTTGACATGAAAGCATTTGCTTTAAAGAGAGCAGAAACTTGAATGACTGAGATGAGAAACTTCTTCCACACATAGCAAAGGCTTTGAAATGGGAATTAATACAAATCAATACCTGAAACATGGGGCATGCTTTATAAGCAGCAATCTTCTGGAAGTTGAATGCAGTGCTGTGTGGAGCTACTAAGCCTAGGATGCAAAATATTCAAGAGAAGCAAGAAAATCTGGAGTGCTGTGTCCAGTTCTGGGCTCCCCAGTCCAAGAAAGACAAGGAATTACTGGAGAGGGTCCAGAAGAGGCCACAAAGGTGACTGGGGATATGGAGCATCTCTTCTGAGGAGAGACTGTGGGAGCTGGGCATGGTAAGCCTGGAGAAGAAAGCTGAGAGGGGAGCTCATCAATGTATAGAAATATCTTAAAGGCAAATGCCAAACTCTTTCCAGTGTTTCCCAGTGACAGGAAGTTCCATCTCGATATGTAGAAAACCGTCTTTTCTGTGAGAGTGACCAAACGCTGCAACAGGCTGCCCAGAGAAGCTGTGGAGTCTCCATCTCTGGAGATACTCAAAACCTGCTTGGACACAATCCTGTGTTCATTCCTCTGGGTGAGCCTGCCTTAGCAAGGGGGCCGGATGAGATGGTCTCCACCCCAGCCATTCTGTGATATAAAAGCCACCCCCTGCCTTTGTCACCATAACTGAAGGAAATCACATAACCTCTCCCAACGTGGATCTGTAATGGAAGAAACAGGTTCCAAAAGGGACAGCTACAAGAAATAAATATTAAGTAGTTGCATATAGCAACCAAATCTTTCATGTAACTGGAACTACTGCAATTAATAAGGAACCTATCAGAATTCAATCCATAAATGATATACAGGACTGAGGATTATAATTAAAAGGAAAGACAGAAAATAACTGCAGTTAGTGTAGAATGTCTTTTCCTACATAATGTAATGTAGCTATTGTTGATGGTGAATCTCTGGTGATAAATTATGAGGGCAGTGAGAATTTTTTCTTGTTGTTAATTTCCTGCACGTGTAATATGCAATTTGCAGCAGCCAAAAGTCACTATAGTTAAATCAAACCACTTCTGTGTCAATGACCTAAACATAATACATTTATAGTACTCCCAGACAATTAACATAGTTTGCACCCATTATGTTTCTAAGCTCCTATTCAAATATCAATTCATTAAATGATTAGTAATAGCACTTGTCAAGGTTTAACATAGTGTATAAAGATGTTTTATTGCACATGACAGAAAAGACAGACTAGAAAAAACTTCACATTTCATACTTTTAATTTAATGGAATCCTACATGGCAATATATAGGGAGCTGAGTAAGTAAGTTTGATCTCCTTTAGCTGTTACCTTTAGAGTCTCTTTTAGGAACATTTGTTCTGGCTGTACTGCTACATTTGAGGCTGAAAGCTGCTTAGTTTCTGAAAACTGAACCTGTAATGACTATGTATCATTCCTCTATTTTCTCCATATGGTCGTTTGTATATTTTTAGCTCTATTTTATTACAATATTCCTCTCCTCTCTCCCTGACCCTTAAAACCATTTCACAGGAATAGAATCAAAATTATGGAATAGCTTGCATTGGAAGGGACCAGCCAATTCTGGTGTCTTCCCTGGATTACCTTCATCATGTCTAGAAAAGGCACCATTTCTTTCCTGTCCAGCACAGATTTCTTTTATTTTTTTTTTTTTATGTTAAAGGTTCTGAATTCATATCCTAAAAGTGATGGAGGCACTCAATGCCACTCATTCAGATGCAGAGTTTCCATGAATCTGCCCTCCTTTTCTCATCTCCCCATCATGAAAAAGTATATTTAATATTTAATAGAATTGACCTCATAATATCCAAATATATGGGGCCTGTACTATTAACTAACATTCAGTGGTCAATAACAAACATTTTTCTGAACTCCAGAAAATCTCAATGAAAATATAAAGGCTGAGCCAATCTACACAATTGTTATTCCTAGAAAGGACATAAATATTAGGTAGCAAGATGGAAGGGTTTCTAGGATGGAGCAGGAAAAAGTGGAGTACATAACAACAAGAGGGTCAAGATTTACTCTGTAGAAATCACTCTGTAGGAGTGGAGAATAAAACCATTCTTGGTATTTGCTTGAAGCTTCTTTACAGTTATATTGATCAAATTGTTATTCATAGTCCTTGCAAGTTTCTTATAACTGCCATGAGATATTCTTGTGTTCTTCCATTTGTAGTTTATCTACTAACCTAAATATTTACGTAGTTATCCTGTTGATTATTAGATACTTATGAAGCTTCTAACCAGCTGGTTTGTTTACAATTTCTCCTTCTAATAGCTCCTGAATTATTTATAAACTACACTGCAGTCCTGCTCAAAACCATCCTACAAAGCATTCCAGGAAAAAAACAAATATCTGTACTTCAGCTGGAGCTGCTTTTCAAGTTTAATTGTTTTCTTCCTCAGGCTAAAAAATCTCTAAAATACTTAAAATGTCTAAAAAGATTGTAAATTCTGAACCCACAGTACAATACATAATTCAATTTGTTTTAAAAAGAAGGCTCTCTTTTATCTTTTTTGTGAAAGCAAAGAAATCTTACTTACAGGTTGTTTTGGGTCAGTCTCAACTACAAAATGGTTGGGATCACTGTTAACCATATGTAGCACCAGAGCTTCATGAGTAGGATTAGCAAGAGGTATAAGCATGTGAGCCCATCTGGAAAAAATCATATACAGAATTATGATTAATTACAAAGCTTCTTCCATTACATGTCATTATGCGTAGGGTTTTATGTATCTATTTATTTATTTATTTCCTAAAAACTTCTGGATTTTTTATTTTAAAAATAATAATTAAGTTTTATTGTATTAGCACTTCTCCACTAGTGAGGGAATTTATTTATTAACTTCAAATATTACTAGTAATCATTATTAATAACAATAAATCCTGAATTAATTCAGTGTTTCATTTTGTTCATTTGTTATGTTATTTATTACAGCATAATAATAGAATCTTTATGTCACATATGTAGATTATCTGTTTTAATGAGAATAGTGACCCTCCCAGAACAAACTATACTGATTGCCTAGGTGTTATGCTTTAAATCAGCTGGTTCTCTATTTTACAGACTTTCCTTCTTTATTTTCCAGTTAGAGAATTCATGATTCATGAGATGCTTTCAATAAGGAGAACATTTTTTTTAATCATTCATAAGACTCCCAGCATTTCCTCTGTTCTGGTCAAAACACTAATTTTGTTTGTTTTTAGCAAAGATATATAACTATAAATCACATTCTTGTTATAATATCAAGGGACACAGAGAAGAGATTCAAGGTGAATAAGTGAAAACAGTAAATAAGAAAAGTTTGAAAAATGAGATACATATATTGGTTTTGCTGTAATTCATCTCCTAATGGATATTCCTTCTAGTCAAAGCTGTGGCAGGTCAACTGTCAGATTGCTCCACATATTTATCATCTGGGAAAAATTAGTCTGTTAATCATAGCTAAATCAGTAAGGAAAAATAAAATATAAAAAGCAACATTGAGAAGGTATTTCAGCCCAGCTTTATGACTCGGACTCTAAAACTTGTTCTCAGGTGGACTCTTTCCAAGCCATCCAGTAACATAAATCCCCAGCAGTGAGCAGCAGACTTGTTTCTGACTAACATTGTCAAAGCTCAAAACCTGAGAGTAACGAAATATTAGGAAACTTTCACTCAGGAACTTCAGACTCACTTGTTAATTCCCATTTTTCACATTTACATGTCTACCCTTTTCTTTTTTTTTTGGCTGGTCTCTTTAGTATGTATTATTTTGTCAAAGGGAAATCTAATTTGGAATATCTGAAATTTCAGTAAGGAATTACTCGACTGTTAGAGGTTCTTCAAGTAATCAAAACTCTGCCACCCCATACAGATTGACTCTTGTGGTTATGCTGAAAAAATTGTTGCATGTGGCAGCAAATTCCAAATCCCTGTGAATATCATTCAGCTGACTCATTTTCAATGACTCCACTGTGGAGCCCAGAACAGGATGGATAAGGAAAGATTAAAAATATCAGGGAGAAGGTTTCCTTCCTTAGAGACACATGCTAAGGGATGTGTTTAATCTACCTTGAGGCAAAGAAAAAGCAGATCTGACTGTGATAGCCCCAGAATTTTAGGGAAGGGTTAAAGGATAAATTGTTAGAATTTTTTTCGTTTCTCTTTCAAAAATTGGCTAGAAATTGATTCTAAGTTATCCGTGGGTTCTTGGCTCCTAATCCAATTCCAGGTAACGTTTCAAGGACACAAATTCCTAGATTTTTCAGATCCAAAGAAAAAAGAAATATAGCGAGGACACAATGAAAAACATTATTCTTATATTCATATGCTAATGCTTCCTTTGCATTCAAAGAAAAGGTGATATAATGGAAGTTAATCTGTTAAAAAGCTACAAAGCTTCACCAACCAGAGATGCTTCAAACTTTTGACGACATTTACAGTTCGCATCTCTAGGTAGGTAGCCAGGAAGCACATCTGTTAAAAAAACTACCAAAGTAATTTCACAATTATAAGCCCACCTTTTTCACTGAAGAATCCAGCCTACCCCAGTAGTGCAGCTAATCATCAGGTGTGGCTTATCTATGGACAAATCTCAGAGAAATGTCAACCCGGAAGTGAGAGCCGGCTGGGGAGGGTGCCTGGGGCTGCCTTTAAAAGCTTCATTGTTCTATGAAAAAACCTCTTGCAACTTGAGCACCTGACACCAATTTATGTCTGTTACTAATTTTTTACTTTGTTACACATGGATCCTAGCTTTAAAAAAAAAAAAAAAGTGTGGCTTATCTTCAGGTGCGGCTTATATGTGGACAAATCCTGTGGTCTAACCAGCTACCGGGAGGTGCGGTTTACAATCAGGTGTGGCTTATAATTGTGAAATTGCTGTATTTTTTAGACAATCCACAGATGTCTACCTGCACTGTCTTTACATATTCAACATACATTAATGCAGCCAATTTACTTGGACTGTCTCATCTTTTCATGAGGCAGAGAAATTCCCAGTAATTGAACTGTAACCTCAATGCCATCATTGACTGCCGTTGTCCAACACTTAGCACATCAAGAAGAGTGCTGATGACATTGTGCTGACACAATTGAAAAGAGCCTGGCACCATCCTCTTGGCACCCACTTTTGTGATATTTATATGTATGGATGAGATCCCCTCCCAGCTTTCTTCTCTCCAGACTAAAGTGGCGCAGCTCTCAGTCTCTCCTCATAAGAGATGCTCCAGACCCCTCCTCATCCCTGTGGCCTCCACTGGGCTCTCTCCAGCAGCTCCTTCTCTTTCTTGTACTGAGGAGCCCAGAACTGGACACAGAGCTCCTCCAAATATTTACAGATACACAGGAACTACAATGTGCATGTACTTGTAAAGGGAAAAGACACCTCACTTGAAAAAATAAAACATGAGCTTTGAGGAGTTTTAGATAAGAGTTTTGACAGGAAGAGTTGTAGTTAATAGAGCTAATATTTTCCAACATCCATTTCACTTGCAGTAGGAAAGGGTGACTTGCCATTTTCCACTAGACTATGCAGTTTCCAGGCAGTGCATGCCAAAGAGAATTATGAGTGCCTGAAAGCCTGAATAAAAAGTTTTTAAGTAACTCCTAACTCCTAATAGCAATAGCCTACATAGTAGAGAAAAATTGTGGTCTTTACTCTAGTCAGCCCAGAATTTTAAAGTAAAAGCTCAAAAATAACACAACTCTTTTTCTTTAGAACGTAACAACAAAGGCATTTTCAGTTATCGCCAGTCTGTATTTGAACAGCAGAATATATTTACTCACAAAAATTTAATCAGGTAAAATTTTGTGTTGTGCTCTCTAACATTTCTGTGATGTATATTAACTACAGATTTAGTCAAAGATACACAGGAGGAAGTGGAATTTAGCATGCAGAAGAGCACTGTGTCCACAGGAACTGTTAGGAGGTGGAGATAAGATGTGAAAAGCACTATTGAAATTTTGACATTCTTCAAAGTCTTATCCTCACAGTTTTAGTTTACATCTTGAAAGTCGGAAGTAAACTGAACATTGCTATCAACTGCCGTTGTCCAAACATTGCTATCAAAATGCATGTGAAATGTTGTTGAAGGATGGTAATAATTGGGTTGATTTCTCCAAGGTGCTCATTTTCTTAATACTTGCAGTGTTTCAACCATGTCTACCCCCAAGACCTGCAGGACAGAAGTTGCATTATTTTTCCATTTCTTGAGAGGTTAAAAGATATTGCCAACTGGAATACAAGCATTTGTAAAGCAGGATTGTCATTAAATTCATAGTTCAGAGAGAAGAAAAGAAACAGAAAATAAGGCAAACCTACAGAGCTCTGCATAATGGATTTTGGTGCTTACATTCTGCAGAATTGTCAGACTGATTTATATAAAAAATTCAGAGGAAGTTTACATAGAGACTAAAATTTCATTTCAATCTTTTTTCTGCAAGGAATATTTTACCTACCTGCAAATATATCTAAAAAAAAATATTCTGCAAGCTACTCCAGCAGACGCAGAGCACTATTCTGAGTTTAAACTTTTCATAATATTTAATAATAATATTTCCATTATATTTTAAAGCAGTGTCCCAGCCCAGCACTCAGCTACTCACTCACTTTCCAAGCTCACATGCTACATCAGGCAGCGCCACTGGTGCTGGCTTCTCCACACTGAACTGCAGGGCGTACCAGAATTCTCCAACCACGTCTGAACGGAACATGACACTGAAAACAGACACAGAAGCTTCATATGACAGCTGTTTTTTCCAGATCACCAAAAAAGGCCCAACAGATTAAAATTCAGTAGAAATCTAATGAGTTCAACACTGTGAGTTCTTTAATTAGATTATACTTTTCCTCTAACACTTCTCACTGGTATCTGAATTCAGCTACCAAGTCTAATAATATTTAGAATTACTGATGCAAGAAAATCTCTTCTTTGTCTTTCTTAAATTCTATCAATAAAATTAATTTCTTGCTTGTAGTTTTTGTTTGTTAGCTTGCTTTTATCAAAAATACAACTCAAACACATTTCAGCTTATAAGAGTAAGCTTTAATTTCATTTCAACATCACAGTGTTTTCTTTTTAGCCATTTTGAAGGCCAAAGTAAGAGAAATATAAGGAATATCTTATCAAATCTAGTGAAAAAAACTGAGGAATATATATAGACACATTCCTATGAGCATGGCAAAGAGATACACTTCAAGGAATGTTCAATATATTGTTTTGATATGCAATCAAGTATTGTCATGATTGAAGATTGCTTGCTACTTGGTGAGATATGTACATCAATATATTTCATTCTAATACAGTCCTTTCCTACTGCAGAATTTCTCCTCTATTTCCTGAGGCTTTTTGAGTAGCTGAGTCATAATAACATTAAACCAAAGTACTGGAAGCATATAAAAACTTAGAAGAAATGCACAGTACAAACCCATGACCCTCTAAGGATGAGCTCTTTTTCTAAATTATAGGTAACTATGTCTATTCCATGACTTTATGGTTCCAGACCATCCCCTGTGCCAACAGAGCTTTTAAAGTGAGCATAAAACAGCTCTAGGGAAAAAAATCAACTGTTTGAAAAGGTCCACATGCCACAATCCCTTTTACAATATTTCTTCCCAGCTGCTAACATAGCAAAGGAAACAGACCATGGCCTCAGAAAGAGAAGTTAATAGTGTGGATGTGATGTGGAAGTACCTCTGTCCACCTGGAACTGCAGTTGGTGGGAGCTACTGCAATTTGAAAGAGCTATTACACACTTCTAGAACAAAACTGTAAAACTATTTGGAGAATATCCACATGTGCTTTATTTCATCTCTGCATGTATTTCCTAAGCCCCAGCCTACCAAAGCTGAGCTCAAAATTTTGTCTTGTTAGAACAAACCTTTATCTTACTGTTTGAAAATTCTGCACTTGAGAAACACCAGAAATATTATCTGGTGTGAAAAATAACATGAGCTCTATTCTCATCTTCAGTTTAAGATAGCATAATTTCTACAGATTCCCAGAGAAAGAAAATAAAACAAAAAAACCACAAAACAACTTACAGTGATTTCACAATTATAAGCTGCACCTGATTATAAGCCACATTTTTTTTTTTTTTTTAAAGAGAAGATCCATGTGTGACAAAGTAACGAGTTAGTAACAGAATGGCGCCAGCGCGGGGTTTGGTGTCAGGTGCTCAAGTTGCAAACAGTTTTCATAGACCAGCCAAGCCTTTAAAGGCAGCCCCAGGTGCCCTCCCCGGCCGGCTCTCACTTCCAGGTTGGCATTTCACTGGGATTTGTCCATAAATAAGCCACACCTGATGATTAGCCACACTGCTGGGGTAGGCTGGATTCTTCAATTAAAAGGGTGCGGCTTATAATTGTGAAATTACTGTACTAGAGTTATAACAGTAGTCATTTTTATAAAACAGTATTATTTGAATCTGTATTACTCAATGATGCCTGACATTCTTGCCTTTGGAAAAATCAATATAAGCAAATTGAATGAATTTCTGAATGGATTTTGGACTTTGTAAATGTTCTTTCAAAACTGGTCAGTTGTCTCTGCCCTCCTCTTAAATCACCATCTCACCCTCAAGCACACCCCAACATTTTTGCCAGTCAGCTGAGATAACTGAAAAACAGGGAATTATTTTTCAATCAGCCTTCAGACTAAATAATGCTTTGGTAACCAAATTCCAGGAAAATAAGCTGCGCAATTCTATACTATTCAATTACTTGCTGAACTGTTTAAATGAAACTAAGACCAAGAGGTCATCTGTCTTTTTATTGCTAGTTAACATCCCTAGAAATTCAGTGGAATTTCCAATTAATGACATTTTTTTAGTTTAAAACCTCTCCATATTAATTTA
This sequence comes from Sialia sialis, assembly GCA_009812075.1. NCBI lineage: Eukaryota > Metazoa > Chordata > Aves > Passeriformes > Turdidae > Sialia > Sialia sialis. The sequence goes on from VRYO01002772.1 coordinate 84,169,743, forward strand.
GTAGATCATGGTTAGGTAATGGAAGATCATAAAGGCAAATGGATTTATCTGAAGAGAGTTAACGGGTTCTACACCTACTTTAATTATGTTTTTACAATTTTGTTCCATCTCCAAAAAAACCCAAAATATAAATTATTCTAGTCTCTCTACAGATCTTAAAAATTTACAAAACTATTAATATGAACTTTTCAAGGGGGGCTTCTAACATTAAACAATTTTCTAAAACATTGTTCACTAAATTGTAGTGAACTGGAATAACAAGGAGTTATTCTATTGCCTGTCAGTAATGCTTTTCCCCTGATACAAAAGCTCCTGTTAGGGATACAATGCATTTAAAGCTGGAAATTTTCTTAATTCCATGTATTAACTTCTGTGGGGGTTTTCAGAGCAATATTATTCATCAAGCGACTTAGGTTTCAATTGAAGTAGTTCATTTATTAGGAAAACAGCCACAGCACAAGTATCAAAACTCTACAACATACCTTCCAACAAAAGAGCCAAGATGAGATGCAGAAAAATTTAGGTGATATGAAAATGTTTGTTTGGGCCTGAGAATGAAAGATTTTTCTCCATAAAGGGATGGATGGTCCAGCAGCACACTCATCTTGAGAACTTTATTGGTAGGATTAGTGATGGGAATATTAATTCCAACAGTATCCTAGAAAGAATTAAAAAAAAAAAAAATCACAAAATTAATTACAAACTATTACACATAAATATTTCTCAAACAAGTGTAAGGTGCTTGTCAGGTAAGTGTAAGGTGTCATTGTTGACACTTATGCAAACTCAGGCTGCACCTTTGTTTGATGTGTGAACTAACCCAAAGTAAGCTGAGTTGCGCAAGAAACATTTCAGACAACCTTCAAATTGTAAACTCTAATTCCATAAATATGGAAAAGTTCAAATCCTCCTGGCTGCATTCTGTGAGTCCACCTTCCAAGATATGTCCAAGGCATGCCAAAATACACCTTTTAAGCCCATCTGCTGTAATCCCAGTCAGGTAAAAACTCCAAACTGTCTCCCAACAGCCAAGCACAGACAACTGGAAATTTCCACTTTGAAAGGGGGCGAACAATTAGGCTGAATTCTGCTGGATCCATTCCCTTAATTTATAAATTACATCACAATACTTGACATTAAGACACCACCACCACAATAAATATTCCCTCTTTTATTCCTTTAGGCCATTTTCCTCACTAGTGACCTTCACTCTTTGTTTAAAGTCTAAGGGAAGGAGCATCTTTCCTTGGGCACCTGGAAAACATTGATACTATTAAAGATGCATAAAAAAACTTCCTGTTGCTGTAATAAAACAGAGCAGGAATTGGGCAGGGACAGCTCACTCTGCACAGCTCCTGCATTTCAGCAGAGTACCCTTTGCTGTGAGGTTAGAAATCGAGTCAGCTCATCCTGTGTGCATCAATGACAACACACTGCACAGAAAAAAGCACTTTGAATGGACCAGAAGGAATATACCTATAAAGGC